>WTXE01000569.1:0-14173 GCA_022496225.1 Russula aff. rugulosa BPL654 | reverse complement strand
GTGAAGGGCCACCGATTGACATGGCGACGGCGCGGACTTGAAAGCTTGATAATCCGCAGCCACGAATTTGGAAGTGGTGACCGATAAGCCATTCGTATGAAAAGGGATCGGGAGTCAGAAAGTGAAAGAGCATCATGCAGAAGGACGAACGAGAGAACGCTCTTTCCCGAGCCAATTGGGCTCAGGAAAAAGCGTCATCTAGTTTGTGACCGGGAGAGATCGACCGTGGAGTAAATCCATCAGATGTAATCAGTAGATCTCCATGGATCCAATCGTCGTCAAAAATCGATATCTTCAAGAAGAGGAAAGCTACTGATGCCCTGAAAGAACCACTGCGTCACGGTGGCGCTATATTGCGAGGATCAAATTTGACATAATTACAAGGAAGTTGACTACCTGTGAGGATGGTCGTCGGTTCGAAAATGAGAGCAATAGAGTCCGATGAGGGAGATACACACACTGTAAACGTGACCCACTCTAACCCTTCATTTCGCTGTATGATCTTCAGAAGTTCGTCAGCCACCATGTAAATCTCATATCGTGTCAAGTTGCCCCAACCTCTCAAGTGGACCCAAGTGTGCACCTTGAACCATTTTCCTCCCTCGAAATACTTTATAAAGGAAAACAAAGAAGCGTTTTCGTTCCTGTGATCAACGCACGTCGCACCTGTCAGTCCTGAATATTTCCCTCGTTGCCATGGCGACCCGGAGGTTCGAAAATACTTCGGGCCAGCCGGCGGGACCTCGGTGAAGTTGCAAGAAATGAAACGATACAGTGAGGAGATCGATAATGATATCGAGGATAGATGGTACTGACAGTTAGTAGACAAACACAACTCTCTGAGTTTTAGACAAGAACGGATATATGTCGGCGAGCACTTATGCGAGCGGCGCCAGCCGTCGTCAGGCGGGATTTAACGTCAAACAACGACAAACATTCAACAATCTCGTGTTCTTCATGCGACAGCATCCTTCCTAAGGTGCCCATCGAAGTGTTTCCAGACTGAGTACATAGTTCCTCACCGTAAATGTCTCAAAATATGACCCCCGATCCTGAGGTGGGCGGTGGACAGGGCGGACCAGGTATGTCACCCGTCGATTCGACCTGTTTCCCCGATTTTCTCAACTATGTATAGCAGATGACAGACGCGAACATCCTACGACGACACTGAGCCAGCCATTGCAAGGAGAATCTAATTTTGGGACAGCTCAGGGCCGCTCTTCTCCATGTACTCCAAGGCGGCAGACGAAGAGGATAACAAGATGGTCGAGCGGTGGCAAAAGGACGCTGATGGGATTCTCATTTTTGTAAGCCCTCGTGTCGCCATTTGTCTGCCTTTGCATATAAACTTGAGTACTATAGACCGGTCTATTCTCCGCTGCAGTCGCTGCCCTCCTTGCTGTTACCGTCCAGGACCTGAGACCAAACAGTCAGGATATCTCCGCTTTCTACCTCGGCAACATCTATCAGTTTCTCGCCGACCCGAACGCAACACGTTCATCCATTCCTTCCCCCGTCGCCAAACCACCCTCATTCTCTGCTCCGAGATATTCCGTCTGGGTGAATACTCTCTGGTTCTTGAGCTTGGTGATGAGTGTCAGCTGTGCTTTTTGGGCGACATCGTTACATCTATGGGCACGTCGATATGTCCGTCTGGCTCAGCCTGCGCGGTGCAGTCCAGAAAGGCGAGCGCGGGTGCGTGCATTCTTTGCCGAGGGCGTCGAGAAGATGCATATTCCGTGGGCAGTTGAAGGACTGCCGATGCTGCTGCATCTCTCGCTATTCCTTTTCTTTGGCGGACTGGCCATTTTCCTGTTCAATGTCAATCATGAAGTTTTCGGCTACGTGATTTGTTGGATCGGGCTTTTCTTGGTGGTGTATGGAATGATTACACTACTGCCATTAATCCGACAGGATAGCCCGTACAATTCACCGCTTTCTGGACCAGCCTGGTTCCTGCATGCCACCGTGACATATGTAACCCTCAAAATTCTTGTCTTCATCATCGTTTGTGTCTATATCTGTGTCTATCTCTGTTCTTTGTTTTGTTCTTGTGGCTTTCGCATTGAGCGCGTTGCAGACCGGGTACTCACTCATATACTCACTAGTATTAATGACTCGGGGAAGTATTATCGCCGTCGGATGTTAGGAAGTGTGGAGAAGGCAGCGGAGGAAACGGCGTTAGAACGGTCATCGGAGATCGACGTTCAGATCTTAGACTGGACAATCAGTGCTCTAGGCGATGATGACTCACTGAAGAACTTCTTCGAGGCGATCCCTGGCTTCTTCAACTCAAAGCTCGTGGACCATCAAAAACCTTTCCCCGGAAAACTCGTCGATAAATTCCGAGATACATTGGGCGGATTCGTAGTCCGTACTTGGTCATCCAATTCGGTCGACGCCTCGGAGAAAGCTCGTCGGCTTGACATCTCCCTGAATGCAATAACCCAAACTAGCAAAACCTTCCATCCGTCTATCCTTTACAGTCTTTTATTCAAACTTCGGAATGAAGTGCCACAAACTGTTGAAATTGGACGCACCCTTGTTCGTTGGTTCACAGACAATGGTCAAGATATTCCTGGGATTGCGCAACGTAATGTTGCTGAGATCCTTGTCTGTGTACGGGAACGAAATGACAGTTGGGTTACGCTCGCTGCCCGAGTATTTGGCCTACAGGAGCGAGACCTTTGGGACAACATCGCTTTTGGAGATGATAGCGTGTTACTTGCCATCTTCATTCACGCTACTCGCCAACACTTTCGCGCAAATCACTTTAATTGGTTGGATTTTGGAGCGCTTTCCGAATTCGACATACGGAATACCCTTCCAAGACTGCAGCATGACTTCTGCACGTTGTGGAACGAGCTGGTTCAGGAAGCAAGGAAGCAAGGATATTGCAGCGATCCTGTCCTAATTCTCAAAGCGATCCGCCATCTTTACATCGCGCTACATCAAGGCACCGATGCTGCCCCGACTGCATTCTCTTCTTCCACCGACGATCTCGACATCCTGTACAAGCCATCGTCGTATCCTTGCTGCAACCTCACTATCCATTGCCCAGACTCGACTGTTCACGTTTCCGTTCATCTTCCCTCACCACCAAGTAATTCGCCTAATGCCTCGTCTCACCTGCCAACTGATGGCAGAAACATCACCTCGCGACAAGCGGAGCAAGTGAATAACGTCGTCCAACTGACGACCAGTGAAATCGGAGCGACCTCTTACGGCCCCGAGATCACTCCACCGAGCAACCCAGTTCATTCCAGCTCTCATCCAACCGGTGCATCGCCCACAGTTATTGTGGCTCCTGCGCTGCAAGACCTCACCCAAGCGCTACATTGCCTCATCCTCCGGAAGGAAGGGAGCAACAGGACTCGGATATAGTTGCACCGAGTGCAGAACTCGAAACTGGTCAGACCTTGTCAACCATGTCCACCCATGCACTGGCACCAATTCCAACATCCCTACCGAACGCGCCGTGGGAATCTCACGATGCAGGTGTCGCCTCTCTCTCCAATTCCTTGCACCTTGCTCCCCTTTCTATCGATTCCTCCACCCCAACCTCTCGTCCAACTGGAAGTGCCACGCTTCCACCCTTCGTCCTCGTGGACTCGTGAATACCGGGAATATATGCTTCGCCAATGCCGTCCTGCAACTTGCTTGTAAATCTCCCTCCGTTCTGGAACCTGTTCAGGGAACTGGGCGATCTGAAGGCGCAGCGCGGTGCAGGACTCCTGAGATTGGTGGTGGTGCAACACCACTGTTGGATGCCACGGTGAGATTCTTCAAGGAATTTCAGTTGGGAGGGGTCGCCTTCGACCCAACAGCGTCGCAACCGCACCGGCGGAACATCGAGGGCCAATGAAGAGAAGAAAGGCGATAACGTTGTTGATTCGTTTGAACCAACGTACTGTATGATGCGATGAAGGAGAAGAGGCGCTCAAACCTTTACTCGTACGTTCCCTGCTTATTTAGTGGCATCCTGTTACTAATTTGTGCTGGCTTAATGTGTATAGGACGGCCAACAGCAGGATGCGGAAGAGTTTCTTTGTCTATACCTTGACGCGCTTGAAGAAGAGTTGCCCGCGCTACTCACTTCTAGTAGTGGTCGCCAGTCTGCCAGACCTGCACTTGAACTTGAAGTAGAAGACCCGAGGTGTCTCAGCCAAGCCGACGAGGTGGAAGTCAAGGCTTCGTGGTGCGTCAATTACCCCATCCTCTGTACTGAACTGGGCATTGAAGAATACACGGACCGGAATAGACCAATTTGGTCGAGTCACCTATTACGCGTATATTCGGGGGGAAGTTCTGTTCACATGTTCGCACTTCAAACAAGCCCGATGTCACGACAGAAGACTGGCGATCACTCCACCTCGACATCCAGGTCCGTGTCTCCTTTCTCCTCGTGCTATCCGCACGGATGTCCCGGCGATGACTTACCGCAGGACTCTGCCCACAGCACGACTCGATACGCACCGTTCAAGACGCCCTCGCATACATCTCGCAACCGCAGTCCGGCGAGCAAATTAGCGCATCTGGTTCGGGCTCGGCAAGTCAGCAAGTCCTCATCGAGGCGCTTCCTCCAATACTCGTCCTCCATCTTGACCGCGTCCGATACGATGTGGCTGCGGGTGGTATAACGAAGATCGGAAAGTCGATCCAGTTGGCGCCAGAACTCGAAATCCCACTCGGTACGATTTTCCTTTCTCGCGGCAACCGAGGCTAAGAATACTTGGTGATTTTGGTGATTTCAGAAATTATGGTACCCACTTCTCAACGACCCTCAGAACCACCTCATTACAAGCTCTATGGGGTCCTTTACCATCACGGCGAATCTGCAGGCAGCGGGCATTATACCGTCGATGTTCTTCACCAGAACGGAGACGGCGGCGCAGGGGAAGTTTGGCTGCGTATCGATGATGAATCAGTGACCCGAATGCGACATGAAGACGTGTTTGGGGAGTATGGAGCTGAGCGGGCGGCAGACGAGCAGTGTGCTTACCTCCTCTTTTATTCTCGCACTCCCCGATAAGTATATTGTGAGTTGCCATTGCCCGTCCTCGAGAGGACGTTGTCTCTTCGTTATAGTAGATTACAGTGTGTTTGTTCTCCGTTGGGATATCCGCTCAGTCTGTAGGTGCCTATGTTTCTACAAAGATCGTAGCCTTAGCGTCCGCAATATACTGTACCTGGACCCTCTTATACCTATCAACAAGCCCTAATTGAGGTTCATTAGATTTACCCACTGGCAGAAAGTACTGCTGTACGACAAGGAAACCATTCTGTTGTACTTCGGAGGTCCGTACGGTTCTCTCGGACTGGACCAAAACAACAACTGTATCGGGGGCCACCGGGGCCCGCATGACCCAGTCTTCCTTCCAGCCGCTTCGAAACCGGAAGCCGTTACATGAACACCGTGGAAGAAGACCGTTTTGATGTCGTCACACAACCATATTCGTGCCCGTTCCAGTCATTACCAAGCGCAGATCGATCCCATCTCATCTCATCTCGCCTTTGCTGCCTGTCCTCTCCCCTACTTCAGCGCTTCAGCACCGGGAGCGTACTGTTTTAGCATACTACCTAATCTTCACTACAATTTTCTCTGTACGTCGGGCTGCACGTTTGACGCGTCCATCCGCACCCTCCATACTTTTTCATCGTCGGCTCCGACCCCCAACGGACCTTGTAGTGGGTAGGAATTCACCATGCTATTAAAATCCACCCTCCTGCTCGTTGAAGAGGGTGTCATGTCACATTCTAAAAGCCGATGGCGTCGTTCCACAATAAGCCACGTAAGCTAATACCATCGCAGGGCCGCCTTTGCTGTTTGACTAGACGACGGTCAGTGAAATCAGAGAGAGCTCTCTGACCCCCACAGCAACATCGCACATCTAAGTGGCTGGTGTAGCCGCTGCGCCGCAAACATTTACCTTGACCACTACTTGTCTCATCCTTTGGAGCAAAACAGGCGGCAGAGTAATGCTCTGGCGCGAACTGAATAGGTTTGTTAATCCTAACTATACAATTCGCAGTTGCGTCATACCGGAAGCAGGACGAGAGTGGTTGGAAGCACCTCGTGAGACTTGAATCGGCCGATCTGTAAGCGCCGGAGATGTGTGCGAGTGCACCTTCGATAGTGTTTACCAAATCGGCTGCATAAAAAGGTTGACCATAACAGGAAATATAAGTAGATGAAGAACACAACGGAGTTGGATGTCGCGTTGGAGTGCTGGTCAGTCCTCGACGGCGATGATATCAGGCTGCTTCGGCACGCATACGACCTGGTGGGACTTCCTATCACCCGCAACCTTTAGGTGGAGGGTTCTAGAGTGCGATTTCTATATGACTAAGCTCGACTGTCACATGACACCGTGGACACAAAGGAGCGTTGTGATTGGTTGCCCCCTGAACCCGCTTGCTGCACTTTTCCTTTGACTACGCTCACTGTCACATGACACCCTGGACACATCAGCAAAAGATCCATTTGCTTTTTTCCTCTTAATTTAGCTTGAAATGGTGAAATGTGGGAATATTGCAAATTCTATGTATTCATGACGTAGCCCTTTTTAATGCGATTCTAATGAGCCCTTAAGCATGCAAATTGGACAAGAATTGACTGAGTTATGCTTAAAACAAAAAACAAAAAAATATGGGCTTATTTAGCTTGAGAGCTCTTGGAACGCTAAAAAGCCATTTTAAGGACTTTTAAGCCATTTTCAAGCAGATGGATCTTTTCCTGATGCACAAAGCTGTGTTCTGATTGGTTGCCATCCCTGTCATCATATGAAGCACCCCTCGACACAAACAAGCACCCCTCGACACAAACGAGCGTGGTGATTGCTTGCTCCCCGGCTTATAGTGACTCGTGCATCACGCTTATATTTGGCGCACTACACAGAGGTGAACGTGCTTGAGCATTGTCACTGTTGCTCGCTTGCTCTTCCCTGCCATCACGCTGCGCGTTATAGACTAAGCTCGACTGTCACATGACAGCGTGGACACAAAGGAGCGTTGTGATTGGTTGCCCCCTGAACCCGCTTGCTGCACTTTTCCTTTGACTACGCTCACTGTCACATGACACCCTGGACACAAAGCTGTGTTCTGATTGGTTGCCATCCCTGTCATCATATGAAGCACCCCTCGACACAAACAAGCAGCCCTCGACACAAACAAGCAGCCCTCGACACAAACGAGTGTGGTGATTGCTTGCTCCCCGGCTTATAGTGACTCGTGCATCACGCTTATATTTGGCGCACTACACAGAGGTGAACGTGCTTGAGCATTGTCACTGTTGCTCGCTTGCTCTTCCCTGCCATCACGCTGCGCGTTGTACGCACACGGTCATTGTCACATCACACTTTTTACTTTCTTCACGCTTATACTGACTCGTGCAAAGCGCAATTTGAACAGTGATGCTAATAACATGATACGATACAACAGATCATATAACATCTTACACGAATACAATTGGCTTTTGTGTCCGTCCCAACTTCTCCCATGAAATTCTGGCGTTCTCGCTTACTCTCTTCTGATTGCTTGCAATTAACCGTACAGGCTTTGCGCACCGTCTGCGTTTTCATGTGATGAAAGCAAGTTTAATGCGATCCACTCCGGTGAAACGATGTATTGCTTCGGCCATTCTTTGTCGAGATGAACGAGGAGTACATTTCCAAGCAGTGAACGGCTTTCATTGGAGAGAAGTCTGTTTCGAGTACCAGTTCGGCAATTGACTCTGTTCGATGTAAAGGATTTCGCAGCGCAGCTCCTCGTTGTGTACGGTCACTGTGACTTTTTTGGGAATGATGTTACTTGTTGCATCAACAGCAATCCATGTTCTATAGTCGCGCTTTCCGTTCGCGTAAGGAATTGGTACAATGAATGGTGATGTGCAATCGACGCCATAAAAAAGAGCGGTCGTGACAATCTTCTCTTCGATTCGAATCATGTCTGATAAGACACGACATGCAAAATCGTCCGTCACTATTCTTGTCGTTTCTTCTTCGTTCATTTCTTTCCAGTTTCTGATCTTACACTGCGATTGTCGTTATCAGCGGGCGTGTATTTATCGTGTAAACCATACCTTAATACTTTAATACCCCTGTGCCGTGTGTTAATCGTCATGGAATCCACCAATTATTATATAGCATTCTCCTTCGTTGTCGACAGATCCGCACTCTTTCTGGTTGTGTTACCCGCCTGATCCCGCTTGATAACGTCCTTTCTTTCAGCACTCACCCGCACCCGCTTTGACGTCACCGCTCCCGTGCGATGACGTCGTTTACTGTGGCCTCACCCAGTTGATAATGCGTCGATTGATAAGGTCGCTTGCGTCATGATGACATTTCCCCGACAACTCCTCCCCCTAAACTGTGTTGGCAAAGAAAGTCGATTGAAGGAAAGAGGATCATTAGCAAAAATGTCCCAACACAATGCTGTTGCCGGTCCTTCCACATTTGCCGGTTGTCTTTCTGACCATGGTGCGTCGTCGTGAAGTTTCTCATTTTAGCACCTCAATTGTTGCGTGCTCTCAGACACAGAACGCGTCGATGCACAGCGCAGACGTTCGCTCACTCCATTAGTTACGTCTCATGTAATGCTTTCGATGAAACAAGTGGTCGAAGACGGCGTCGTAAGAGTGAACGCATGTCTGCACTGCCTCTCTCAAACAAAGAAGTTGCTCAGAGGCAACGTCGGGCAAGAGAGCAAGAATCTCCTGTGCACCTTAATGGTTGGTCTCCATTTCCGTTAGCATTTCGTTCACCGTTACAATATTTATTTACTTGTTTCAGACCAAATGATAAGCGATTTGCTGAGCGAACCACTATCGCGCTCATGCTCCCCAATGGTTTCCACTGAGACTTTGTCTCCAGTGAACAGTGTACTTTTTAACGAACATGTTTTATGTTGCTTTGGTCTTGGTGAACGAAATATTTTCGCTGCCAATATTCTTTCCTGGTTTCACTATTGCGTGAGCATGGTATGAACGTCGACTCTCGCTCCATAGCAGACTGTAGAACTGCTATTATTTATCATGTGGCCATGGGTATGTGCTCTGGTGAAGCCGGCGAGTCTTGTAAAATCTTTTCAAGTGATCTCTCTCAACACAACCTAAGGAAAAGTGTAGTCGATTCGATTATGTGTTTATGTCGAAAAAAGCAACTTTGCCTGTTTGATTTACGCTTCCTGTGCTCTGCAATAGGCATTTCTCTTCCTGCACTGACTACTATCGACCATTGTTTGAAATTGTTCGACGGCATTGCCATTGAAAATACAGTTTTTGATTTGTTATGCTTTTTCACACAGTATGAACATGCAACAAAACAGACCATTTATCAATGGTGCTCTCTTCATGGCATACATCCCTCTGGAAAATTGAAAGACGTCAAACTTCTGCTGCTGAAACACGTGATCGGTGCCGAGTGCAACTTGTCCGTTTCAAACCACAGATACTCTGCATGTCACTCCGTTGTTTTGCAGACGCTCGACTGTTTTCCTGACGCTGACAAAAGAGGTTTTATTTTATCCATTTTATGTATAACGGAGAAGATTCCAGTAAAAACACTGCAAACTGTCGCAGAAATCGTAACTGGCGCTGTATGTCGTACATTCGATCGTTCCCTTATTCAAGAACAATTGTGTTCTTTTCTCTTTCGACTGCGCAGAGGCCGTGCCTTTCTATTCACTGTGATTCATGCTTTACACTCCTCCGCGCAGTTTTCACAGTGGTGCCAACTGCGGAAAATTGGCCTACCATCTCAAATCAGTCTCAGAAAGAAGCAATAAAAACTTCCTTCGAGGAACGCGTTAAAGATTTGTGTACCTTTCAATCGATCTGTGCGTCTTGTAGCATTCAATATAGTCATGACCTCTTCACTGTTGTTCACCTCTCTGACATTGATCTCTCTCCATTGCAAATACGTGCTGATTGCGGTTTTCGCAGATCGTCCACCAATTCTGGTACTCTGTTCCGTGACGACCAACTGTTTGCGAACTGTTTCGTCAACGAAAATGGTGTGATTGAGAAAACAGGGTCTTCTAGCGAAGATTGCATATCATCCTTTGTTCTGATTGCTTACATGCTTTGCAACGCTCCCGCGTTCCCAAATACGCGGTTGCAAATTATTTATTTCTTGGTGTTGTGCCGAACGAGCTTCACAATCTCACACCGGTTGAAGAAAGTATGATTGCTTTATGTCGTGCAAGACTTATAATGGTTCAACTTAAAAGTGTGCGTGGCAGTGGTCAATGCGCTCAGCGCGCTTTTCGAGGACATACTATCTTTCATCAACAAGACGTTGGCAAAATGCGACGCACCTCCCTCCATCGATCGAAGAAATTGTATCACATGTTTGTGTTTTGTTTATTGGCCCCACAAAACCACACGATCTTTGGATCCGACAACATGCTAAGCCTCTCGTGGTTAGAGCGACGTTGTGAGACGTGCGTTGATCTGGTTGAAAAACAACAATCTTTGTACGCTTCCGTGAACATCAATCACACTGTTTGAATGAGATAGAAGATGCTGGAGGACTGCCGTATAAATTAGAGTTTGAACTAGTACAAGACATATCAACTGCAACTGTTACTGGTCATGTGCCAGAAGTTAACATGTCAACGTGTGATAGTGCGTGTGAGCCTCCTGTTGACATTGAATTTGAAAACGTTGTAATAACCGACTTGGATCACACTGCAACTCCGAAACAAATGCGTGAAGCCGCTTTGCGACACTTACAGTGCGGAAAGGCTTTTTTCATGTATGGACATTCGCCCACTCCTGAAAACGAGTTTCACAACACCAACTTGTTTCCTTCCTTATATCCTTCTCTATTTCCTTACGGTTCCGGTGGTTTTGAAGATAAAAGACGTGTCCCGCTCATTTCTATGATGCTCACGTTTCTCACTTGCTCAATATTGACGATGCGCGTTTTCGAGAACACCCTCTTTTATCTTCTCCGTTTTTAACATATTGCAAAGGAGAGAAGTCATTGACGTACAACGATGCGAATTAGACAAAGTTCTTTCGCATCAAAAGCACACATATATGCTAACTTGCAACCTGAAACGATAAAGCGTGTTGCTCTTTCAATAGAACAAGGAGAATACTCCTTTGAACGACAGGACGAAAAAGACGTATGCGAACTGATGCGAGATGTACATGCTCTCAATACGACTGTTCAAGGATCAGCTGCTGCTAGATTGAAAATGAGAAACGAAATCCGTGCAATGATTTTGACACAAGGCGCTCCCGTTTTTTTTGTAACAATTAATCCTGCCGATGTGTATAATCCTCTTGTGAAGCTTTTGGCAGGAGATGACATTGATATAGATAATTTGCTACCTGAGAAAGTACCGAACTTCCACGAACAATCTATTCTTGTGGCAAAAGATCCCGTGCTTGCTGCACGTTTCTTCGACCTTTACATGAAGCTTTCTTCCGTGCAATTTTAAAGTGTGATGAACAGTGTGAACGTCACCTTGTTCCCGGTCTTCTTGGTATTACAAAGGCTTACTATGGCGTCGTAGAAGCTCAGGGACGTGGTTCTCTTCATTGTCACATGCTTATCTGGCTAGAAGGAGGTCTTGATCCGTCACAAATCTCTACTCGACTTTTGCTCGATCCTGGCGGCAAATTTGAGTCTTCTCTTATTACTTACCTTGATGACGTTCTCTCATCAGCATTACAGATGATCCTGGTGACGTTCCCGATGTTCCTTCTTCACAATTTCACCCTTGTTCTGTTCGTCCTGTATTCCGTTCAGATTCTGAGACTGTTGAAAGTTATAACATGAAATGCTTAAAAGACATCCACAACCTATCTAAACAGTGTCAGTTCATGTGCATAACTCTGGCTGTTACAAAAACTGGAAAGGCCCTCCCGAACGGAAAACATGTCGCTTTGCACTTGATGAAGGTAAAAAAAATGAACGAACATTTGTGACAGAACAACCGGTATGTTCACTGTCGATACTTGGACGGAATGGTGAATCAATTCAATCCAACAATCTAGAAATTATGCGATGCAATATGGATATAAAATTCGTCGCTTCCGGCGGCGAAGCTCATGCAATTCTTTATTATATCACAGACTACATCTCAAAGATGCAGCTGAAAACCACGTTTCATATAACTTACTAGAAGTGGCTTTGAAGCGACTGAACACGTACGTTGAACCGGATGGAGATGAAATTAGGCAGGGCAAAAAAGATTCTCATGCGAAGTGCAAACGCCATCATTCTGCTCAAGAACTGTCGGCTCAACAAATCTCTTCTTATTTGCTACGAAACGGTGACCGTTATACAAATAAGAAATTTAAACATTTGTATTGGACTCCTTCGTTTCCTTTGTTAACCTTTCCATCCTGATAATGGTACACAACTTCAATCCGAACATGTTGCGACCACGTCTTCGCAGCGCACATACACGCGAATTCACTGTCAAGCTCTGCAATAGACACAGACCCTTTTATAACGACCACTGTTGATCAAAACGGAACTTGGTCCCAAAACCGTCTGTAATTGCTGATTACACCTGTCGTCCCGAAATTATGCATGATGTTTGCTTATGGGACTTTCTTTCCCTTTCTGACAAACGTCAACTTCCGAAAAGTAAACAATGCACTTCTTCTGAGAACTGCTACAACGAACAATCGAATCCCGATGACTGTGACAGTATCCTTCTTCTCATGAAAACGATTCTCATTGCAGTAATCAAACCGGCGTTCATCCTCTCACGTCTATGATCACCTCCGTTTACTTGCAATATAAACCTTCATCACCGTCCGCTTTCGATCCGAACATCCCGAACATGCTTCTCATACCCTGCATATGATTCCGTACAGTGAGAAATACATTTTAGTGCCACTTGGGCCTCCGTTGCCCCGCTTCGACCACGAACCGTCTCGAGAAGCATATTGTCGCCTTATGCTTATTTTGTTTAAACCTGGATTTCCGCATCTGATCTCAAATCAAGAACGGCTTCTTGGACGGAAAGTTATCATCTTATGCTCGACTCTGAACGGTTTCATTATGAACACAGACTTTTCATGGACAACATTCACTTTCTTCATCACTGCCGAGACAATCGGGACAAACACATTAAGCAACGTGCTCTTCCTTGCCTTTCTCATGACGACGGTGAATGTCACACTTACAAACAGATTTACTGATTCTCCAGACATCAATGATTTATCTGTTCTTCAACAAAGACATGAACTTTTGCTTGATGATATTCAACATCAAACAATATCAAGCACATCCGCTCGTGATGATTGCTTGAAAGCGATCATTTCTGCTGGTTTTACCAATTGTGATCGTGTCATTGTTGATGCAGAACAATTTATTAATGACGGTTCATCTGATTTAACAAGCGTGCGAAATACATGGAAGTCTGAATATAATACTAGACGCAAAGCCTTAAAAGAAAACCTTCGCTCTCTCGATACAACGTCATTACCTATGTCAGATGATGCGGTCGGCTTCAGCTCTATATCACAATTGCACCCTGATTCCGTCAACTACACTGAGATCGCCAGCAGCCGTTCCACTATCATTCGCCAACTAGACATTGCTCCGTCTCATTCCGCAATGACCCTCTCTCTCTTATCTGACGCTATTTGCAATCAATGGTCTCTTAATTCCGATCAGAAACGAGCATTCTTAATCATTGCAGAACACGCTTTCCACACCGTGTCCAATTTTCCTCTTTCAATGCTGATAGTGGTCCTGCCGGCTCAGGGAAATCCCAAGTCCTTAGCGCCCTGCGTGATCTTTTCTCTCACAAAAATGAATCAAGGAGATTACGTTGGCGTCTTACATGGGAATTGCAGCAAATAACATTTCCGGAGTCACTTTGCATTCTGCACTCAATCTCACCCCGGTTTACGTTCGCTTGAACGACCATCAAATAAATCATGAAGAATTGAAATACATGTGGATCGGTGTAGATTATCTCTTCATAGATGAAGTTTCCATGATCAGTTGCGAATTTCTTCATACATCAGCGTAACTTTGACCCGTGCGACGGGTAAATCGCTTCCGTTCGGTGGGCTCAACGTCATTTTCGCTGGCGATATGGCGCAATTGCCCCCCGTAGCAGAGACACGTTTGTCAGCCTGGTTAAATCCTAAACAAGCAGGTGCTCGACCGCTCTCAACGGAAACTGAAAGGGAAAATTT
>WTXE01000568.1:0-14190 GCA_022496225.1 Russula aff. rugulosa BPL654 | reverse complement strand
GTATCTCTCTTCTCTGATACGACCCTGAATAGTAAGCAACGTTTTATGATGCTGCATTCTGTCTAGTCTTCTCACCTTAATCCCACAAGACAGACTTGTTTCACTTCTATCGTCAGTTGGCATTTCGCTGCCAGGGGGGACTACAAACGTACAGCCTCCCCCTAACACATCGAGCCAGATATCTGCCACTCCATCAACAAGAGGTCAGGCTGATCCCGCAGCATCTCAAGTTGAATCGCCTTCACCGATAGGGACAGCATCACCAGAGATCATGGTATTGAGCTTACCTACTGCAAAGGGAGCTGCAAGTGTCCAACCTAAAGCCGTCCCAACTTCTGCCCCGGGTCGACTACCATCTTTAGAGACCAAAGGCAATGATAATGGGGCTCTTGTTCGACTTACTTCAAACCGGCTAGCCACACAATCTCCAGTTGGTGAGTTACGACCACCTGTTTCGGGGGATATGATCAACCCGGCTTGCGTGGAGCGTAATCGAAACGTTTCCGTTCCCGCTCCTTCGTTATCTACGTCGTCCCTTCGAACCGAATCCGCTTCGCCTGTCTCCGTAGTGCCTCAATCATCCCAGAACGTTCCGGATAACACCTCTGTCACGCCATCAACCCCGTCTGCCAACTTGACACCCCAAGGTCGGTCTATATCGCCAGGACAAGTCGGAGTTGCGCAAGTCTCCCAATCACAGAGCGTCCCTACCCCCCAGATTAAAACGCCTGTACAGACCTCAGCTTCAGCGCCCCTCATCTCTACATCTTCCGGCCAAAATGAGTCGAAGCCGCCCCGTAGGCGACAATCGTCCGGGCTAGATTTTCTGCAGCTGGATTTGCAGGTTGCGCGCCAAAAGAAATTGATGGCGGCTAAACTGGTCTCTGGGGCACAGAAATCTGGCACTACACAGGCATCCCCAGGTGCCGTGACTCCTCCAACCACAAAGATGGCGTATCGCCGACGTCAACTACAACCGCCGTTTACCGAACACACCAGCGGCGCTAATTTCCACACCCACCCCCGTTCCTGCCGCTGCACAAGCCACCTTAGCTCAAACACCCAGATCAACCCAGGCACCTATCTCGGCCATCACAGCTAGTGTGTCGAATACAACCTCGCAGCCCCAAATGGTCCAAACCCCATCCCCAACTTTGATTCATCGTGATTTGAGGCAAGGATCTTCTCGGGTTCGTACCTCCAGCGCGAGCCCTCGCAAGCTACGGATCAGCGATCGTGCACCAGCACCAGCACCGGAACCGGGATCATCCAGTGCGCCAATCGTCATTGACGAGGGAGATGTGTCTATGTCCACACCTGCAGACGAGTCAATCGAAGTCGATGTCCTCATGCAACCTCCAACCCAAACTGAGGAGACGCCGATGGTGTCAGACTCAGATCCTCAGAATGTGCAGGGAACAACGGGGATGCGAAGGACGACCACAAACCTCATCACGACCAGGAAGGAAAAGGCTTACCTGAGCAGCAATCGGGGGCTCGGCTTGAGCAAACAAAGGACCAGCAAAAAACTGCGGAGGATTCTATGGAAGATCTCGGTACTTCGAATAATGATATTGTGTCTGGCACCACAATTGTACCCTCTTTAGGCAACGAGTCTCCCGTTCTCGGTAAGGATTCCACCCACACTGCTGTAGGTGTTATTTCCGCACCTAACGGCAAGGACACGGAAATGATACCCCCAGCACCGACGACGACAGCATCTACAGCTGTTGCAACCGAGCCCTCTGAGGCACTGGATCGTTCCACTATTTCTACACAATCGGTTATTGTTGGGTCAAGTGGCTCAGGCACCGTCACTCTCGGCGTGCGGCTGCAAGAGAAGGGTAGTTCAGATATATCAGTTGGTCGCTCTTTACCGTTGGGACAGGCGGCTAGCCAGACACCATCGATTTCCAGCGGCAAGGCAAGTGTGTCAACGCCGCTTGGCCCCCCTAGAGCACCACATTCGAGCATCGGGTCGTTCAGTGACATGGATATCTCATTCACCTCCGACACTCCTCCATCGTAGTTCTTGGGACCCGCGCTTCACACTCTCGCTCCACTTCACCCCAATCTGGAAAGAGATCCTCAGAGGGTGGAACCGAGGCGGTCAAGGCTGAAGAGATCGAAGAAGATGCTAGTGAGATGGTGGACGAGCTGGCGCCGTTGTTTGGAAAAGAGATGAAAGTGATTTGCATGGATAGGGCGTATGACGTTCCTGGGGAATTCGTCTGGGAGTTTACTCTTTCTCACGCGGACTGGAATAGAGTCTCGCAATGGCCAAAGCACCGGAGAACCTCGAGTACGTCTCATGCCCTTCCTTCTTTCCATCAAAACAGGCTTATCGCTTAATTTCGTGCTCCCTTCTAGCTTGGACATCTCGCAGGCGCGGTGTATAACACTGGCCTGCTACCTGATGCAGGAACTCGATCACTATGCAACACAAGATGGCCTACGTCGTGAGCAATGGTTCGAAATGTCAAGCCAGTTCCATGGGCAAACTTGCCGCACAATCTAATGGCACTAATCAATGATGAGTTCTTAGCTGTGTTCCCACCTTGCTTGGTACAGTCCTTTCTCCTCGCCCATGTTCGTCTTGATTGTCTACATGCTGGCTGACTTGGTCTGGTCTTTCTAGTCCCTGATGACCTTTTTGACATATCTCCTTTCTTGCGACCGGGACACAATAAAATATCCTTCAAGCAGATTGATGGCATGGCAGAGTATGTACTTGTACTTCATGGCCACCCTCCAACCCGCGGCCAGCTTGTACTTTTGAAAACGCGATGGGACCAGGAGAGGCACTTTCGAGAACGATTGTCATTTCTGTCTCGCCCATTTATCGTCGATGATTGTAGAAACATGTTGATTACTTCGATCGCATTACATTTTTAACTTTTTGTATATCCATCACTACCGATTTATCACACTTAGCCATGTTTTGGTTGCAAAATGGACTATGGGCTTTAGATACTTATCAAGTCAGAGGTTCAGTGGTCTAATGGTTATGATTTCTGTCTCACATTTGTGAAACTGATCACAGAAGGTTCCCGGTTCGATCCCGGGCTGAACCACTTTTTGCAATATGCTTCCTTCCCGCACATCAATTACCGTAATGCATCTTTTTTTGGTTTTGATTCCCCAACCACAACAAATTAGCAGATGTCTTAAGGTATACTAACTAGGCAGTGGAAAACTAATAAGGGTGTGTGTTATTTCTTGTTGAAGTAACTTGCAATCCCTCCCTTCTGTACATTTGGCTTCGACGGTTTGCGCTTTAATGTCGATGCACTCTTCGCGAGTGGTTTCGCAGCCTTCTCCTTCTCCTTCGCCGTCGCCTCCTCCGCTTCTGCTTCATCCTCACCTCGATAGGAGCAGTGAGTTTCTTTCCTTTTCCTTTTCCTTTCCCTTTCGCGGGTTTTTCAGCTGCAGGAGGCGCTTCCTCCTCGTCCACGGATTCGTACTCCGAGTAATCCTCAGTAACTTCATGAACCCCAGAGAGTGCCGCGTCAATTTTTTACTCTCTCAACTCGCGATATATGTATGATGACGCAGACGCCAGACGCACCAAAGTAACCCTTTTCGTCCGTGGTCATGCGGGACTTGACCACCCTCTTTTTCTTGAGTCCATTCCGGCCCATAGGCACCTCTTTCTTTGGCTTGCGCTGAGTTTTCTTGCGGGTGGGCGCACGCGCGGGCTCTGGCTCTGGCTCACGATCTTCCATTTCTATATCGGTGGCTGGGGGAGACGTTGCCGACTCTGAGATCGAGATTGGCGTGTGAGAGACCCTCGTGACTTGATCTAGGCAAGAGGACGTCAGTTACCCTCTCTTTCTCCTCACAATTAAAAAAAAAAAAAAATGAGGTGAAATATTTTCGTTTTTACTCACCGTCGTCTATATCCATCATCGCTCGCAACTCCTTCTCAGCTTCTGGATCATCCGGGGAGGTATCCTTTGTCTTTGCCTTTGACTTGTACGCAGCTTTGGTGCGCGGCGGCGGTGGCTTCGGTGGTTTCGGCGCCTCTTCATTTTCATCTTCGTCATTATCCGAGATGACGACGCGCCTCCTAACGCGCTCCGCACTTTTGGTGGACTCGACGCGTTTAGACGTAGACGGCGACTTTGCTGCACGTGTTCTCGCGGTCGCGGACTCGTCCTCTTCATCAGAGTCCGAAAGCTTCGACATAGACTTATCCTTCAATTTCGACCTAGAGGGCTTATGTTCCGGCTTGGGTGCCGCTTGGGGCGGCTCCTCCACTGGCTCAGCTTTGATTTTGCGCGTCTCTGGTGCGGGCTTGGCCGCCGCCGCCGGTGCAGCAGGAGGCTTTGCTTTGGCTTTGCTGAAGTCAAGCTTCCCGGAAGGCTTCGCCGGTTTCGCAGGCTCCTCCTTGATCTGTGGTTTGACGTCCTTTGGCTCAGATTTGACGACGGGCTTGACATCCTCGGCCATAGAGGGTGCCTTCGATAGACCGGGAAGTCTGTTTTTGGATGTGAAGGAGGTGGTGGTGGCGGAAGGCTTTGCTTTCGATGAAGATCGCCTTTGTTGGAGATCTGTTCGTTTCTGTAGTATGGAACAGTCTTTGTTAGAATTGGCGCGATGGGGAGGCTAAAATATCCGTACTTTGATGTACCAGTCCGGGCCAGTGATTCGACCTAGTGCGACGGTAAAACCGGTAGCGATACTCTTTCCCGCGTCTCGAAGATTCTTCGCAGGCTCACACAAGAGGGCTGGTTCCTAAATGCAATTGCGTAATACGAAAGCGGGATGGGGATGATGCTTACATGGATGGGTGAAGGCGAAAGGCTGTAGATATGAATAAAGTGTATGCGCGCGTACTGCTCCTTTGAGGCTACGAACGTAGGGATAGAAAAAAGGCTTAGGTATAATACTCGCGGGAAGCGAAGAGAAATCGCGCACTCTCAAGGTCTGCTTCTCTAACCAGTGTGATTTTCGTCTCGGGAACATCTTCGGAACCTTCGTCCATCTCTTCGTCATCTACGGCCATTTTGTCCGAATCTCGTACGCCGTCCAAGTACGAAACGAGCGGCTCTCCTCCAATAACATAGGTTGCATAACCAGCATCTGAAGAACCTGCGTGCTCAGAGTGGTAGAAGGCAAGTTCGCTGCAAACAACAGGTCATTGCGAGTCGAGAGGCGGAAGTAGGATGCGGCGCACTTTTTGGCATGATTTACGTGGATTCCGAGAGCATGGCTTAGAGAGCGATACGTCACCTGGAAGAGGATAATAATGAGAGTGACATGGGGCTCAGTCCATGATGAAACTGGTTCTACATGATGGGGCGCGTACAATGTTCTTCGCGACCACGAGCTCCTCTGTGAGATAGTCCAAGACGCGATCCGATGACATCACGGAAACGTTCAGGGTTAGAAGGTTTTTTGGCCTGGCCCGTAAACACCTAGGCTGGAAGCTGAATGTTATTGGCGATGAGAGTTTTTGACGGACGAGAACGCGAGAGGACCTAGACGCGTCTCTGAACCGCGACCGCGACTGTGGATCCGCGCCGTGCGGCCGGCTGGCTTACGAGTGGCTTGCGTAGCGTGTGCCGCCCACCCTGCTTTCTTTCCTCCTCTAAGTTACAAACTCATGATGAAATGAGGATCAAACGCCCAAGCCTGGCCGCCCCAGTACCGATCACTACGAAATTACCCTTCACCCGCTTTGCCCATAACCACGGACACGTGTGCGATCCAGGGCAAGGTCCTATTAATATCCACCATCGCGCCCACATTACGATTCAGATCCACAGCATTGCGTCGCATGCAACAGTGTGATACGAAACGGCCCTGTCGAGGCCCTTATCTGCTTGTGATTGCCCCCGCCACGCGACAGGAGTGAACTCAACAAAGGATCGAGAACCTGCGAGATGTTCCAAAGGTACAGCAGTAGATTGTCACCCCATTTTCCAATTGACACGGCGCATGCATGGGACTCTCGTAACTCTTGCGCATCATGGCACAATATGACGGAGAGAATGATCCATGCCGCCGGATCAGGCCGAAAAACAGAGGGGAATTTTGACGTGAAAATCTGGATCTGTCGGACGCCCTCAACACGAGGATCCCTCGTGTATCTATCATAAGCGGGAAATGGACATAGTGGCACCATTTTACAAAGGCACTTCCTATCATGGAGCAGTAGCGAGAGCAGGAAAGTAAGGCCGACAGGTCATCGGGGAATATAAACAACACGCGTTTATAACGTTGCAAACGTAGTAGCGAAGCACGGGCAATTGAGTGACGGAAAATCGAAATCTCCGAATTCAGCCAGCTATCGGAAAAGAGCAGATTACAGTAATGGTCCGAAGAGTCTGGCGTTGCGGAAAACGTGGTGCGCCTTGTGGTACGAGACCCCTGTACCGTGACGTCAGTGTATCGGAACAACAAAAAAAAGCTTCCAAATTAGAGGAACTCTGATGAGCTTCTATGTTGCGAAACAAGGATATGCGCAGCTGTTCATATATTCATAGTTGCATCGTAGCAAAAGAGTCGAGAACAAAACCGTGGACGCGGGCGGTGCATCATGGTGATTCGTGTCCCTCGGAAATGTACGGTACGAAAGAAAGAAGCAGAAGAGTGATGGTGGATGACTATTGCTTCGGTGTGATCGATACTCGAACAAGTACATGATATGCAGTAGATGGATAACCTGAGTTTGCACCATTTGCGTAAAAAGACTTGGTGGAAACCAGCTTGCAGATTGCAAATGGAAAGTGTCGGGGGTTTCTTCGGACGTAGGGTTAGGGAGACTCATCCGATAACCGCGCATCGCAACCATCGAAACGCAACCAGTTGTAAGTGAATCAAGCTATGGATAATGGTGGTGGTCCGGTTGCTAGGATCTGTGACATGTGTGTCTACATCTAAGCTGTGGGTAGAGGGGATAGAGGGGATACAACAGACAGCATTAAGCTTGGATTACTGCTATACAGAAGATTGCCATTTTGCGCTGTCCAAAATACAAAAAGTAAAAAGTAAAAGTAAAACACATAACCAGAGATGCATAAAAGCTACAAGACCCGCGATCGGTTGAAAAAGCTGACCACGGACTCTGTGAACGAGACGCTCGGCCGAACCTCGATCCCTATCGTCTCATGCTCTTGCAGTGTGTCTATTTCTGAAGGCCACGCGCTCTTCGATATGTATGATCTCAAGCCGACGTATCGTCCGCGAGAATATCCAGGGCGGATGACAAAGAATTGGATGCGAGAAGAGGCGATCCCTTGCAGCATGTCGGGGAATAGATCGAGGACATGTTTTTGGGCTCTCTGCGGGAAATAAAAAAAATAATCGATCAGATGATTATCTCGAGTGGTGGAGTGGTGGAGTGGTGGTGGTGCTCCAAAAAACGTACCCTGTAGCTTCGGACCTTGTAAGATCTGACTAGCTTGCCATTAAGACTGAAATACGTCCTCTCCGTTGGGGAGGCTGTTGTTTGGTAGGCTCCTGTAGAGTAGCCGCTGTATGATGTGGCGCCGGAGGGTGCGTATGAGGCGTAGTAGGGTTGCGACATGACGGTCGAGGGGGATGCGTATGATCCTTGATATTGCCCTGGGTATGAGGGATATGTATTGTATGTGGACATAGGCCCCCGGAAATTAGAGGCGCTGCTGCCACTACCAATGTCAGACTCGGAGATTGTGACTGTAGCGAGAGAAGAAGAAAGGATAAGGGACACATATGAGCCGCGGATCAAGGCATTTACAGAATAGCCGATCGAGTCAGAACTCACGTTGTGTTGGAGAATTCATGGAGCCTTCAAAGACTTTCAATGTTCGAATGATAGGAAGGAAGACGGGTAGATACTAGCACATGGGCAATGGGGGGGTGAAGGAAAAAAAATCGGGGGTACACCGTCCCATCCGGCATATTTGAAACAAAATCTCGTACACGTACACCCACTGTGCACCGCAAGGCCTAACCCAATAACGTGAAGAAAAATTCGCGCATAACTGGACAATTAAATTTGGTACAATAATTGGACAACAATCGGGTAATTGCCCATACAACCGCCTGACCTCAGTCATCAAGTCGCCGAATACCGAGCTCCAACAATAGTCTAGTGGTTGTCGTATTTGGCTTTGTTCTTCTTTCCATTCGTGCAATGCAGTTCCACGGAAGGCACTTGACAATATTCCCACCGCGTCATCCAGGCGCATGGCGAGAGCCTGCGTAAGCACATACAGTACAGCTTTCTCTAAAAGAGAGACAAAACTACCACCAGACTAAGCCCTTCATCAACCTTCGACCTGTCCGCATGACGCGTGCACTGGTTACTTCACCACCCCTGCCCAATTCAGCTCCCACTTCCACCACACCGCTAGGGTGCCTGATGCGCAGAAGCTCGTTTGTATCACGTCGGCCTCCGAGAGCCTCCCAAGCAAGGGTGTGTGGTACACATGCGGCCACGCCGAGGCAGAGCCCCACAGTCATAGGAACTGCGCGATGCAGCACGCCCATCGAGAACGCGTTGATCACAATGTCTGCATCGTTATCGTCCCGAGGTGCAGGGTTGAGCACGGCAACTTTGGGCTGCGCCTGTGCAAGAGGATCGAGACCCATAAGACGCGCACCGGCTTGTCGAACTTGCTCAAGGGCATCGACAACACCGAGCTGCGCGTAGTCAATCGGGGCGTTATTGGGTATGCCGAGCGCGGAGCGCAGACCTTGGTCGCTGGTGAATACCGTCGGATTGGTGGCATCCACCAGCGAAACGGGAATGGCCACCTCGCGCGAGTTGGTGAGAGATATGTTCACAGTTTCTTTGGGGCGGCCTGTTGGGAGCAGTTTGCCTGTACGTGCGCCACTTGGCGCTACGAAATCCAGGAGGATGGGAGACGCTCTACCCGGGACGCCGGCGATGGACGCCCGCTCTCCGTCGAGCACGGGCACATAACGATGGCTCTCCGTTTCCAGTACGAAGAACGTGTTGTCGATCCGTTTGTTCGTATTCGTGTTGAAGGTGCGCACGGTGCCCGTCATCCTGGGCCGCCTCTCCTGCGGCTGAGAAATTTGAGGCGTGCACATGTCTTCGTCGACCGCAAAGACGCCAATCATGCTGGACAAGTTCCCGCAATTGCCCGAGTAGTCGATGACGCTGTCCCGGATCCCAACCTGCGCAAACGTGTACTCGACATCTATCCCAGCAGCCTTCTGCGCTTCGGACGACGAGCCGACGACGCAGATCTTGGACAGACTGGACACGCCACCACCCATCCCGTTGAGCTGGCGGCCGTATTGGGCATCAGGAGAGCCCATTATGCCCAGGAATATGGCATCCCATTGGGACTGGTCTGGTGGGAGGTGGGCGTGATTGATAAAAATCCCTTTGGAGGTTCCACCTCGGAGGAAGGAGGCGGGAATTGGATTGGCTACCCCCGAGAGGGATGAGGAGCACTAGCAGACCGGAAAAGGCTTGTTGCAGACAACGGAGCGCGAATTAGGCACAGCGATGCCATTACCTACTACTGTAGACGCCATTGGTTCCAGACATTGGCGTGGTGCATGGAGTTGTTTGGCTCACTGTCGATGACTTGATGTGATTAAGGAGGTAGGAGGTATCAAACGTCGAATGTCGAATGGTGTTGGGTGTTGAGCGGCGTTGAGCCACAGCGGCATTAGCCGAGGTGCTGCAATTCGCCCACTGGCTACTGTACTGAGCTCGAATCATTACTCTGATATTCATGTATTTATACAAAAGATTATCTGCGCTACAGCTTTGCCTTGCGTTGTCTTGTATTTACTTCCGTCCACTGATAAAAATACAACAACCATTAGCTCTAGGAAATAACGGATTGCAGTAGCAATCAACCTACCCAGGGTACAAACTCAGATAAATCCTTCGACAACACGTCCGAGAATCGAACGGGGCGACGTTCCTTGAACGCTTGCACGCCCTCCGCAGCATCCCCGCGCGACGTCAGGTCCGAAATCCCACGCGAATCAAGGATATGCTGTCCCTCGATGCTATCTGCGCTATGCCACAACAGCGCCTTGGTCCACGCAACGGCCGTCTGCGACGTGTTCGCAGCAAGCTCATGGGCAAACGCTAGCGCAGCCGGAAATACATCCTCGCGATTCGGGAACGTAGCGTGGTACAATCCTTGCAGGAGTGGCGAGTCGGGCGAGCATGTGCTGCCACTGAGCAGTAACCCTACCGTGCGCGAATAGCCAAGGAGGCGCGGGAGGAGATAAGTCGATGCCGCTGCGTATATACAAACATCAATATCAGCATCCGATCAAGCCCCCCTTGTTTCGTGTGTCCGCCCGCGTTCCGCCATTCCAACACTAGCAAGGGAAGAAGAGGGGGCAGGCGTGTAGCTGTAACGTACCTTCTGGTGCAATTCCACGCCGAATGAATGGGAATGCGAGCTTGGCTCCGGCCCAAATGAAGCGAAAATCAGACGGAAGCTGGAGGCCGGTTATGCCTACGCCTGCAGCATGCCCGTTCACAGCGGCAATGGTGATCTTCCTACAGCGGAAGATGGCAAGCGTCACCTTTCCTCCAGGATCCCTGTGCGCTGAATGAAACAGCGAAAGTGAATAAAGTCAGGCCGACGGGTAGAAATATCAACGGATAATGGCACGCACTATGCCGACCCTGTCGCTCGTCGTCCTCGCTAAAGAGGTCCCTCCAACCCGAAGAAAGATCCGCCTAAAAGGAAAGCATCGTTGTTTAACGCCGTCACCAGAAGTAGGTTAATGGTCTCTTACTCCAGAGCAGAACGCATAAGCGGTGTGATCAGCGGTGAGAACGACGACGCGGACGCGATCATCTCGGTCAAAGAGATCATAGGCAGCGACCAGGTCATCCACGACTGGAATCGTAATCGAGTTGCGCCTGATTTTAGGAAAGTTAAAGTCTGTGAGTGGGCGGAATAGTAGCACGGTGTGGATTAACCCGTACTGTTTCGGACGGTTGAGTTTGACGATGGCGACCGGTCCGTCCAATGAGACGAGGATGTGTTGCCATCCTTGCGCGCTGTAATCCGGATGCGACATCCTCTTCAGAAGTGCGGATAACTGTCGTCTTCGGGGCTTGGGAGTTGTTTAAACCGGTAAATGAGGCCTATAAATGAGGAAGCGCTAATGAGTTTCAGGCATGAGCAGGTTGAAGTGCCATCATGATGATCTGGGTGACTGCATCAAGGCGGCTTTACACTTCCTCCGAGTCTCCGCCCCCTACCAGATCAACCTCTTTTCTTTTTACAGTACAGCAAAATGCCAACCGAATTCGCTTTGACTAATAACTTACATCGGCGTAAGTCATCGCGTTTCGTAACTCAGAAACTGAGGAAATCTGGAAGGGCGGCCCGGGTTGCGCATACCCGAGCCGCCAGCCTTTCATCCGAAGACAAAGTTGTGAAAAGACCTGGCAAAGACCCCAAATATCGCCTTCCCACTGCATGCCAGCGTCAAAATTTCTCCCCCATCCATGGGAGCTACTACTGGGGAATGGCGACGCGACGCAAATTCTAACAACTGTAGGCGTCCGGTACTGGTACCGACGATGGCGGACGAGGGCATCAAAATCTAGACGCGATGCAAAAATGACTAAATTGAAGGCCGGGGAAATGAGGTGCCCAGTCCTTAGACTGCTTCCGTCTCTCCCATACAACGTTGGATCGGGTAGGGCGGGAATGGTAGGGGCGCAAGGACCGTATGCTGTGGATGGCACTGGATGCAAAAGGTGGAGACAAGCCCGAAGTTGGTTAGGACAGTAGATCACACTCAAAATCGCACATTTGGTATGCTCGCCCTGTATGCAGGTAATGTGAATTAATTAACGTGCTTTCGGGTTCTATCGAACCAGAGGTATCACGCCACCACGGCGTGCCAATGCTCCCGGTTTCTAAGAATAATGCGTTGTGTATTTGCTGACAGATTACTACTGTACAGTATCTGTATCCAACTCGATTTTCTCGGACATCTGTCTCGGTAATCGGTCGCTGCAGACCGAGAAACGCTTACCTATGGTATGGGACAGGGGGCTCCCGGGCCCCTATTGATGACCTCTCGTGCCAAATCTGCTTACTATTTGAACCTGTTGAAGTGAGCGCGGCGCGGAACAGGATGTCGGAGCGCCCGTCGGAGCGCCGAGGCTTGGCATACCCGCGCGAACAGTTTATCTTATAAGTTAGTAACATTCTCCCTATCAGCACAGTTGGCAGCACCACGCGTGCGCCATATACATTCGTTAGCCTATCCGTTTAGTTAGTCTCTACCGTAGTTTCGGGCAGTAAGGCCCTTACCGTACATATATACAGAGTAGAATAGAGACTGGCTCCCTCAGTTCTCGTGCCGAACGCGCGAACACTGAGGTGAGCAGTCTATCTCACACGTTCGTTATATCACAGTTACTTACACACTAGATAGATTGTCCCTATCTAGGTAATACACATAGTTCTCGTGCCGAACGCGCGAACACTGAGATTGTCCCTATCTAGGACATTCACGCGCGTCCACTTTAGCTCACAATACTAGATTGCTACAGAACCCACATCTCACGACGCCATCATGTCCGGGAAACAGCCCATTTCCATCGATGCAAATGACCCAGAATATTACACAGAGCTTCTCAGTAAAACTTCCAGACTTGCAAATTGGCGCCCACCGTCCGATGAACGACCCTGTCCAGACGTCCTTGGCATTCAGGACGTCAATAGCCCGCTCTCCCGGCGCATACGGACACTTCTCGACGCACTCGCCGACATCTCACTCTGTCAACGAGGAAACGTCTCCGCTACGATGGCTTCCATAAAGGACAATAGCGGCACTCTTGAAACCCAATTGTACATCGTCTTCAACCACGAAGATGATGAAGCGGCTCATCATTGTCGTCAACACCTAGAAAGCATATTCAATATGCTTCGCCAAGTCCCTTACGTGCCACCTGCAATGGACGGCTTCAAGAAGGTCATTCCGAACTCTTTAAAGAACGACTTCATCGAAATCTGCAGAGCCATTCACAACCATTCATTCGACATTTTTGCGCATCGCGTTACCAAGCGCGCGCACAGGCTTTCGGACATTCGGCGGTACATCGAGCAGGATCAGATGTACTTCGAGCCCCAGGATCGTTCTGAGTTGCTGGCGTTCCTTCAGCATGTGGATATTATTATCATGGTCGTCGCCATCGCGCAGGCCACGAAACAACTTCCCGCCACCAGTATACGAATGCTTCTATACATGTATTCGTACTGGACGAATCGTAACCTTCTCCCCAAAGACCTGTCTGTCAACAATAAACCTACATTGCTTGACAACGTGGATACCTGGCTGGCTGACAGTGCGTGGTCCGACATATAAATGATTTCACTCTGACAGGAATCTACATCTTTTATTTAGGGCATCGCATAGGTTTCCAGCTTCGGCGTTGGGCGCTGAAGATCATGTCGTTGTTGATCTCGGCTAACAGGTTATTTATCCTGACGCAGTCATCCCGCCATCGCAAAGTTATACTAGGGAAATTCTCAGTCCAAGTTTTCGCCTTGCCGACTACAGCTCCATATAGCTGCAATCTATCTTCAGAGGCCATACAAATGGCCTTAGATGCTGCCCTAGCCGGAACCGACTATATTTCTGCGGATTGGAATGAGGAGCGCGAGTCGTTCATTGATCGGCTGAAGGGGTCGGAGGGGTCTTGGGTGGTCCACAATAAACCTACAGTCCACGCCGAGCTAGCCATGGTTATGGCGATGGTGAAGGAAGAAATCACGCACGTGATACCGTACATTGGCGTCTCAAAACTGTCGTGCATTATGTGCCGTCATTATATCCGTGCCTTCAACAAGGTCATGGGGCAAAAGATCGCTATCAAAGGTTCACACGGGAAGGCTTACCCTGGGTGGTCCTGGCCTATTCCTCCTGCCCATGACGAAGAACTCCGTCAGGCCTTTTTGAAAGGTATCAGACAACAACTCTGTAGCGATTTCGTGCACCATGCAGAAACCTATAGGCGACGCTCAGATAGCAGCGTGGGGATCTGGCGGCCCGGTATGGAAATTACATCGAACTGATGACGACATTTCAGAACTGTCACCCGTGCACTGAACATATTGTAATCTTGTGTTTAGACCTAACTTATGGCTATTTTAACATTGGGGAGTACACTATTCTCAGTTGGGAGATAATATAAACACTATTCATGAGAACCTAGTACTCACGCGT
>WTXE01000567.1:0-14241 GCA_022496225.1 Russula aff. rugulosa BPL654 | reverse complement strand
GATATACCTTAAAGAAAAAGTGAGCAACTCAAAACAGCTCAGGAAAATCTCAACATGCCCTGGGTATGGCGCCTCTCTGCACATAATGGGCGACGATCCGCCGTCGAAGACATAGTCCGGGAGAACTCCTAGTGAAGAGTCTTGAGTGGTTAGGGCTTATTTCACTAGAGCACTTTGACATACTGCGTAAACCGGCTGTCGTTCGGGGGATTGTGGTCCCAACAGCGAGCCGAAAGCGACTGCTATCATGGTAGAAATCTTGGGAGAAACTCCTGACGATACTTAGCCACTCATCAGGCAACTGAAAAAAAGGTCAATTCGCTTTCTGCTCTCACCTCACCATGCGTAGTGGAGAAGACAAGGAAGAGAAGTGGGCTCACTGGTGGCGCACCGTCCTTCGGACCCTCCACTGAGACTTGTTTGGCTGCGTCTCCTCCTGGGAACACAGACCCGGATGTCGGACGAGAACTGGGTGGGGTGGGTACGTATACGGGCACGGGCTTTCGCCAGCCCATCCCACGAGAGTTGGAAGGGGCAATTGCGGTCATCTGTAGATTAATTCTTCCTCAACTCGGGAGGTGAGAAACGAGTGTTATAGTGATTAGGGTGTGGGATATAAAGAAATAGTAAAGAGTCAGTGAAAGTGTGGATGTGGGAAAGGGCGGGAACGGGACACAAAGCGAGTCGCCAGGTTTGGGAGTTGTGGTTGGAAAAGAATCGGCCTCAAGGGGTTGTTTATGGCAGCCATACACGAGGACACAGTCAAAGCAAGGCGAGGCGAGGCGATCAAAATTGGTGAATGACAAAAGGAGTTCACTTTCGTTGGGTGAGGGGCGGCATAGGGCATGGTTCAGGCATGTTTTCCGTGCGGCGAGTCTAGGCGGCAATGAAATTGAACCCGAACAGGGGTTACGGCAAGCATGCCACGACGGATTTCCTAGAAGACCGGTAACAGAGACACTTAGTAGAAACAGCTAGCAAACGGACAAGACAAGAGGTAAATATGCATGGCCGACGAGACGAAGCATTTTTGTGTTGATGAGACAAGGCAGAGAAGGGAATCCGGCCCGGAATTTGAAACATGAAGTCATATTACGACGAGCATGATGGCAAGTAAGTAGCATGGCAAATAGTAGCTAGGTGCTGTGTGCGTATTGAAAAATGAAAAACAACGAAAATGACCAGGTGTAATAATAGGGGAATCATTGGTCACAGATAAGCAATTTATATACTACTAGATCTACGTGGCCTTTCATCAAAGTAAAGTGCGTGAATGATGCAAAATGGTGTTAAATCGGCGCGATGAGTGTTGCGAGGTGTGAGAGCAAGTATATGAATAAACCATGTATAGACATCCGACTGTCATAAAAATTGCATCTTCTCGGTCGAAGGTGCTTCCAGCTCAAGTTCGGAATCATGCCGAGTTCGTGACCTAGACGGCAAGCGAACTTTTGCGCGCCACTCTGTGACCCATATCCAACGCGACACGCGATCTTTGGTCTGTTCTTCAATACTGACGGACGAGGTTGCTTGTGACAACCAAGCTTTGAGATGGTCACGGCCAAGAATGGGTGCAAGAGACAAAAACGAAAGAAACACCAGCTTGGAAATGATGATAGGTGAAGCGAGGACGGAAGAAATGGTTTGAGGATTCGGGGAAGGCGTAGACGCCAACGTCTGAAGTATGTCCCCGATCTATGGAAACGAGTGTAAGTTGTTGTATTCGGGTCCGTCGAAGGACTGTGAGCACCCACTTGACATGTCACCGCGGTCCATGGGATAGCACCAATGAAAGTGCCGAGGAAACAGTCGCGTAGAGAGACACCGAGGACACCACAGGCGACGTTAATCCCCGACCAGGGTACAATTCCAACCAATCGGAAGACTGTTAATCGCACCCAGGTCGGTGATGGGGTCTTAGTGCTTCCAACAGAATCAGCTTCAAAAATGTTGCGTGCCAAGGCCAATGGACGCGGGAGAAACGTGTAATAAAGGGAGATAGCGGAGCAGAGAGAAGCGTTGCTAGAACTGACCCGACCGTTGTAAGCACGGCGAGAAGCAGCGTTGCCAAAAGGGGCGAAAATAGAGCGCCGGCTAGTACATTCTTTTTTCATTGTTGGAAATGCACACGATGAGGAGGGAAAAAATAAAGTAAAAGTGGTACGACATACCCAAAGAACGCTCCCTGGGATGGACCATGCGTGCATCCATATCGTCGCAGCAGAAACCACGCCGAAAACATGGACGAGGGCGCCAGGTCCGCTTTGGGAATAACCGTGAAGTTCACGCCCTAGCTGGGCAAGGTCCGCCAAATTTTGAGGCCATGAAAAAGTGAAAGGGAGGGTCGAAAAGGCGATCACAACTAGAGCGGTTGACACTGGGAACATTATGATCACAAATAAGATGGAGACATGAGCCTATGACGAGAAGGTTGAGCGCTCGCGTGATTGGGATGAAAAAAGATAACAGACCGAAGGCATGTTCCGAAACCAAGGACGAGACGGCGAGGATTTCGACCCTTCCATGAAAACTGATTGTTTTTCTTCGACGTCATCTCCAAAGGTAGTGGTGGACATGGGGAGAACGGAGTCTTCGCTGGGCGAGACGGGAGTTGAGGGTGATGAATAGGGTGGAAAATGGGAATAAACGTGAAGGAGGTCCACACATCGCTCTATGAGGCTGGACAGCCTCGAGGAGAGGCAAGGGAGGGTGCCACCTTGTGCAGGTCGGCAGTTGCCTGCTGGGTGTGGCAGGGATGGTGTCCATAAGGGTACAGGCTTTGGGGCGGGGTCCTAGTGTCGATATTGTGAGGGCAGGACGAAGATTTGTAGAGGAGGCACGATTGCGCATTGGAGGGGGGGAAAGAGACGCCATTACGGAGGAGAGAGGGGATGAAAAGGGAGGAGGCGGACAAGGGAGCGTATGGAGCCTCCGTATGGCGCATGGAGGTCGGCACGGTTGCATTGATTGGTCACTTCACTTTTCGGCTGCCGGCAATTCAATCCGAATGACAAATTCCGGCTCTTTAGTCATCATTTCCGACTCATCACCTTCCGCCATGTCCGAATCTCTCCAACAGCTCATCCTTCATTATCTCGACACCCACAGCTACATATCTGACACAAGGTCTCTCTCTATCCCAGGTTCTACAGAACAGGCCACAGATGCAGATACTCAGATCACCATACTCGGCGCACTCAACTCCCTCCTCAGCAGAGAGGTATCGGATCAGCCATCGCCGTAATCTCCCGTCCCGAACCCTCTTTTCCCTTGCAGATGATTCATTACGAATCCCATGAGACGCTTTCTCATGCACTTACCCCTGAAGGTGTTCAGATCGCCCAGCAAGGTTCTCACGAAGCTCGCGTCTGGGCAGCCCTCCCTACAAAGGGGGCTGGCTCCCAGTATCCCCTGCAGAGCTCAAAAAAATTATCGGCGACGAATCTGCAAAGGTCGGGCAAGGACGCGCCTTCAAAAATGGTTGGATTGCGAAGGATGGTAACGGACTTGTCAAAGCGGTTCGTCAGCAGCGTCCTGCGCGCCCCGTGCACTACACATCTGACCTACGCTTCTCGTGGTTATCAAGGTATCATCGATAGAAGACACGACCCAGAAGGAACTCCGTGAGATCGAGTCCACCGGCAATCTTTCTGCTGGTGAGAAGAGTCTCGCCGATCTTAGGAAGCGGAAACTCGCCCTTCAGAAGTTCGGGACTTTCAGTTCTCTCTTTTTTGACTTTCGAGGCTAACCTTCGTTTAGGAAAGGCCAATGGTTCACTGTCCACAAAGGTCCAAGTTTCAGCACTTCGACCGCAAAGCCAGAGACTGATCTCACTGTGGAAATGTTGACCTCGTGCGTGCCCTTTCCTCCCTTACCTGAACTTCCCAGACAGACCGTCTTCCATAGTGCGACCTGGAAATCCGCACATTTCAAAAAGTACAACTTTGAAGCAGAGGGTATATATCCTAATGGCGGTGCTCTCCACCCTTTACTGAAGGTGCGAGAGGAGATGCGCAACATATTCCTCGAGATGGGGTTGGTCAGCACTCGCTTTGCAACACCCTGTCTAATTAATCTGTCATCCTCACTCCTAGCTTTGCCGAGATGCCAACCTCCTCGTTCGTCGAGTCAGGTTTCTGGTGTTTCGATGCACTCTTCGTACCACAACAACATCCGGCTCGCGATTTGCAGGACACCTTTTACCTCTCGGATCCGGTCAAGTCACTCTCCCCGCCGCGGGATTACTATGAGCGAATCTCCCGAGTCCACGAGCACGGCGGTTATGGCTCGGTCGGATACCACGCTCCGTGGTCCGACGCCGAGTCACACAAGCTCCTCCTTCGCACGCATACGACCGCATCCTCAGCACACATGTTGTACAAGCTTGCGGCACGTTGTCGCGGTGAGACACCAAAGGATGGCGAAGTGCACGACGTTGGAGTGACATCCAGCCGCGTCGAGCGTGAACCAAGTCTCAGGGGTGACGGCTTTAGGCCCGCAAAGTTATTTAGTATCGACCGCGTATTCCGTAACGAGACAATGGACGCGACGCATTTGGCGGAGTTTCACCAGGTTGAGGGCGTTGTCGCTGACAGGGGGCTAACACTTGCCGATCTGATCGGTCCGTATGCTTTCTTTCGTGGGCGCACCATTCTTACGATGTGGCACGCAGGATTCATGCGTGTATTCTTCAAAAAAATGGGTATCGAGAATCTCCGTTTCAAGCCGGCATATAATCCTTACACGGAGGTCCGCCAGTTTCACTCTTCCATGTCACGCGGGGTTAAATTCTGATCGCATACCATTACTTTTTTTCTTAAATTGTTATAGCCATCGCTTGAGATTTTCGCGTTTCATCCGATGCTAAACAAGTGGGTTGAGGTTGGAAACAGCGGCATGTTTCGACCGGAGATGCTCGAGCCTATGGGTTTTCCCAAGGACGTGCATGTTCACGGGTGGGGTATCTCACTCGAACGCCCCACGATGATCAGGTATGTTGCGATTTAATAACACCTTAACTGACATTGAGCGCTGTTCATAGGTACGGAATCAACAACATCCGGACGCTCGTGGGCCACAAAGTGCCGATTGAGAGTGTGGAGAAGTCTCCGGCAGTGCGTTTTTAAATTTCCGGGATATGGGTGTACGAATACATGAGGAATACGGGAAAAGACGGGCGCAATGCAAGAGAGTGCGCCGCAGAACAGATAGATACGAATTAACAGTACACAATAACTTTGGTGATTGTTGTATAGCACAAGAGGATACTGTAGACGCCAATATCTGTAGTCTAGTGATAAATTAAGGAGAGGCTGCCTGTCCTTCCTCTTCCGGAAAGCCTGCTTTCCCGCCGCATGGTTACCATTATGTTCTGGTAAATTGGTTCCTGGTAAGTTGCCGCCGACCCTGAGCGCTGAGCGTTCAAGAACGATTTTGGACGATGACGCGGCCGTTTTAGTGTTCACTACGTTCAATTCCTCGATGTCATCATGTCATGTCGCCACAACAAGTGCCACATCCACCACATCAAAAATCTTTCACTTGAACGCTGTCGTGCACATCCAAAACCGATTAGAAACTTGATGATGACGAATCATTAGCCCTATCAATTGCGTGCAAGATATTGGGGAAGAGCATGGCTCATAAGGATTTCTGACAGCGTGGCGTCATTATATCATACCCTGTCGATGTTAAGGACGTAGCACTCAGTGGTTGCTATGTCCTCGACATCGATAATGAGGCACGAAATATCAAATGCATCAGAAGATTCGCGTGAGTGTACTATTAAAAGTTAACAATGGGTTGAAATTAGCGTTATCTTTAACGAACTTCAAGTCGGGAGGCTGTATAACATCCGAATTTACGACCTCCTCTACAATGAGAGAACAAGTTATCGGGGAAAGTTGTGCTCACCGGACAGACAGCCAGGCATACTGTACTAGTAGGTGACGACTCTTTTTTAAACATCACGGTCATCTGACCTACCGTTGACTTGCTAGACAAGGAAAGAGTGTCTGCATCAGCAAATTGGTCGAGAAATTATAAGGCTATATAAGGCCTTATAACAGTCAAAAATGCCAAAACAGGCAAAAGATCGGACAGAGTTATAAGTACTTATAAAGTTAGGGGGGTGTCCGTATATGTTTAGTCAGTTTCTTACAAGACGTTATAAGTTATTCTGGGGTTTATAAGTCTGTTTGGAGTTTGTAGGCGATTATTGACCATATTAGCTGTTCTGGAGTTTATAAATAATTACCAACTTTATTAGTTTAAAATAAATTTGGGGACTATATAGGCCATACATGATCACTTATGTTTTTCTTGGATATTTATTACTGCCAGTATAATAGTAGTCACACAATATTTAAATTTAAATTGCAGCTTATTTTTTCTCGACTACACCTACACATAACTTATGTTACTGTAACATGGCAATCTATTGAAACAGAAAAGTGACCCGAGTGGGGTTTGAACCCAGGCCTTCCCACATCTGCACCAGGTGCTCTAACCCCTGAGCTACCAAGCCTTGGGTTTGACGAACTGGATTGCACTTCACATCCTGGCGTCGTGGCTTGTTTGTCGTATGTTTGTCCGCCGCGGCTTACGGTGTCGCACAACGAGCATGAAGGAAGTTCACATCACGATGGATGAATGTACTCGATATGAGAGACCTAGGATGCACGTAAGCAGATGAGAACTGATGGACCCGACACCTACGCACGAGTTGGTCAGCCAGAAGGACTGTCTTGAGGGAAAACTTCCGGTTGCAGAAGTTGAACAGATCCTCAAGGGAGGGACCAATAGATCGATGACCATCACATTATGGTCGCATTCAGTAGCGAACCAGTGCGCGAAAGGGACGCCAACACCACCTGCAAGCGTTTTGTAGGGTTGTAGCTCGTCGTCGTCAACATACATGCTCAAACGGCGCTTGCGTTCACGACCCGAGCGTGCCATGGAGGACACATTGATGGGGTTGTAGCGCACAGGAGTGGGGCCAGAGGACGGTTAGATGAGTGGGAACCAGACCCGCGGCTGGTGCGGCCAGAGGTGCTGTCGGAGGACATCTTGCCTGCGTTTAAGGGCATCAAGGCAGTTCGATAACATCAGCAAAAAGGCCACAAAATTTTAAGGCAATATTTTGTAACTTATGTGTGATAAGTGGTATAATCAATTAGTTACATTATTGTGCACCTCGCAAAAGGGAAATGCCATCTAATAGAACTAATAATATTATCAGAAACTAATATGAGACTAATAATATGATCAAAACCAATATAGGACTAATAATATTATCAGAAACTAATATAAGACTAATAATATGATTAGAAACTAATATTGAACTAATGAATAACCAGAAACTAATATAAGACTAATAATATGATTGAAACTAATATTGGACTAATAATATAATCAGAACTAATATAGACTAATAATATATAAGATACTAATAAATTGCATGATTAGATGCTATTAGATGCCATTACTTGGCCATTTTATATATATTTATTAGTGAAATTGCCAAAAAAAAAAATTGAACTTTTTAAGACTTTTGAAGCCTTTTTTTGTCTATTATACACTTGACAAGCATTTATAGTGATTTATACTATTTTTGTTTTTGTTTTATACTTATTTAATTACTTAATTATTATATTATTTTTATCTATAGTAATTATTTTTATTCTATACTATTTTATTCATAATTTATTTCAACTTGGAAATATTTTGACACTTAAGGAATTTGAACTCTCAACCTGTTTAAACACAAGTTTAATTACTAACATGCTTTTTACAACTATACTATTGTGACAAACATGTATTGTAAAGATAAATCATTGTTTAATAGCTGTTGCTAACAATAAGTAATTGGCCATATCAGGCTTAATAAAATTTGTAAAATCCTGAAAATATTTATATAGATCTATGGCACAAAAACCTAAAGGGTCGCTTAGCATGACTAAGCAATCGAAGCTTGTAGTAACATGTTATTTCCAAAATACTAAAATATTCTAAGTTATATTATAGTAACACTGGCTACTACTTTGTTTAAAATAAGAAGAATTGTTTTTTATTGTACATACTTATGCAGGCATTTAATATAGATCATTATTATTGTATAAAATATTTAATAGCTTTGAATTAGTTTTAATTACATTGCTAACTTATAATTTGAATGCAATCTAATATTGATCTAATTATAAGTTATTAATTACTACATATTAGAGAGAAATAGTAGAGTGTCCTATAATATTTGAAATATTTTTAAGGCATGTCTTCTAACCCAATAATTGGTTACAATTCCAATACTATGGTATAATTGGAGTTTTATTAGTATGTTGTTAAATTATATATTGACATTTTATTCTTAAAAAATAATAGGATTTATAATTAATTTACATAATAATTTTACTAATTCATTTCTCATACTAATAATGGAACTTATGTAATATATTGCAATCTAATTTATGAGTCCTTTTGCAGATGAATATACTCAAGACGAGCAAGACAAAGTGGATATCCTGATCAGGTTTACCGGGCGTGTATGCTTTACACAATTCAGGAACCTTGCGAGCGTTCCGCCAAATTGGAATGAATTCAACGAAATCATTGTGACCGAATGAGCTATTGAAAGCAGCTGTACAAGGTACAGAGTCAGTTATTCGTGAACGGAGCAAACATTGGTTATTGCTAACCGAGGATGCCGAGTGTTCCAACGTTAAACAGAACAAACTCAGTCGGTAACCAAGGCGGTGTAGGTCGTATTCGGGACAACGACCAAAAGGTCGAAGAGTAAGAGACTTCTGGCTTGTACAACCCTATTGTGTGGGAGCTGCTGAGGCGTACCCAGCCATAGGAGCGGCAAGGGTCGAAGTGAGGAAGCCCAGAAGGGCAGAGCCTAATGGGTACATAATAAGCGGTCAAATAATTCAGATGTAGAATAAATTAACGTACCGTGAATGGAGGGCACTGGCATGCCGAACGCTTCTGCGTGGGGGTAGTGGAGATAATCGAGGCCAGCGAGAGTCGTAGGTGAAGCCAGAGGCTGCAGCGTCCCTGAAGTCGGGACTCTCAAGAACCACACCGAGTGGTGTATCTGTGCATCAGGAAAAGATCCATTTGCTTGAAAATGGCTTAAAAGCCCTTAAAACGGCTTTTGAGCGTTCCAAGAGCTCTCAAGCTAAATAAGCCCATATTTTTTTGTTTTTTGTTTTAAGCATAACTCAGTCAATTCTTGTCCAATTTGCATGCTTGAGGGCTCATTAGAATCGCATTAAAAAGGGCTACGTCATGAATACATAGAACCTGCAATATTCCTGCATTTCACCATTTCAAGCTAAATAAAGAGGAAAAAAGCAGATGGATCTTTTGCTGATGTGAGCCATGAACACCAACGCTATTGGGTGCAAAGCTGTTCATAGGGAAGCCGAGCACATATGTACGGAGCTGCATGTGGCGGCAACAGGCCTGCGTGTGGGCCAGGAAGCGGTGGGTCTGTGGCATTGTGTTGTTGGTGTCTGTCGAACGAGTCACTGCTGGGGTGTAGGGAGAGGCTGAGGAGACCACAGCCGCCGCAACACTAGCAGCAAGCCACGTCCAGTGCATTGTCTAAATAGTTATATAATGCCTTATAACTTCTGTAAACCCCACAATTCGCGCAATCATCATGACATATTATATGTGAGAATGCGGGCTGCCGTGTCTGGGGCTGCCTCATAAGGCTTTATATGCAGCCTCCCATTTTCGGGGCTATCTCATAAGACTTTATATGCAGCCTCTCATTTCCAGGGCTGCCTCATAAGGCTTTATACGCGGGCCCCCGTTTCCGGAGCTGCCTTATAAGGCATTATCTGCGGCCGCTCAATTCCGCGGTGACTTATAAGGCCTCATAACGCACAGAAAACTGTATAGTTTCGGCCGGCCCGGAAAATACCGCAAAATCCCCAAAATTTTTCGACCAATTTGCTGATGTGGTGGTTACTTTCATACATCGAAATTGCAGAGGTGCCTTGGCGTTAATCTGGGCCTACTACTACAAACCAGCACTTCTAGATGCAGATTTTGCAGAGGCCAAGTACAAAAGCGTCAGTATCAACCACTGTCCAGACGTTGCACAGACATTGGTTGATACAGACGATGGCTTCACAAACGATTTCACTCAACATGATGATATGGGCCTTTCGTCATCTACGCTACGCCCCCAACCGCAGAATGATGGAAACATCTGACGAAGACCGTTTTCCGTACAGTTCGTCGTGATGATAGATCCATGGACCCAGATCTAGAATGAAACTCATCAAGCGTATGTCACGTCCCTAGAATTTACGTGCCCAAACTCATGCAATTCCTACATTCGTAGCGCGAAACTGCACAAGCGTTGTCAAGCCCCTGAGATCAGAGGACTTGGGCCAAATCGGTCATACTGTATGTATCGTCATCGACGATACTTGTCATGCATAGCATACATCTACAGAAGATCTGGCACGGCTGGACCTGAAGCTCCTACGGGAATTGGCAAATAGGGTTAAGGATTTGGACTTTTAGACGACGTCGAGGTCCAAGGCACTGATAATGCCCCATCACGAACAACATGCAATCTAGGCTGACATTCTTATCGCCGAAGGTTGGCAAAGCTTGTCCATATGTTCCATTATTGAAGCTAACCGACGTAGTGTCAAGACTAGTATGTGCGTCGCTGACCGGTCATCGCTAAAGTGTCGTGCAGCGCGATATTCCGCGCGCATACCAGAAGCACTGGTCGTCTTCCTCACGGCCCTTGTAGATGCGTAGAAGGAAATTACGTCACCCGATAACGCAGACCAATGCCACTCGAGCTGTGGGGTTTCTGTTAGAAAAAAAGTAAAGGCTGACCGAATGTGTGCCATAGGACGAGGGCGAGGTCATCGTGCTGCTCGCGCTTTTTGGAGAGGTCGAGGAGAGTAGTAGCCTCGTAGAGGAGCCCGGGTGTGGGTACAGGCGGAGTGGGAGAGGGCTGAGTATATATACTCGGAGCGGCAGCTATCTACTGCAACGGACAAGCGGCAGAACTTGAAGAGTTGTTGTGTAAATTATTGAAGATCATCTAGTACACCAAACTTCAATAACTTACACAACAAACTCATTGTTTGGTTTAGGGACCGAAATGGGGGGGGGGGGGGGGGTGGCCGCGGCATTGGGATGGCCATCGAGATGATGATAATAGAGAAGAGAAGAGAAAGCTTGTCTGTTCTTTATTAACATCCTGATGGCGAGCCGCGGTGGCTAGAGAACTACATGATTACGTATTACGTATTACAGTAGGCGGCCGCAGATCTGGGTACTAGCACCAGGGGAAAGAGATACTAGTACTATAGCCTCTCTACCAGAAAAACTGAATTTTAACACCAACCCCGTAGAAGAGTCGATGATGGCTCAAAAGCTTCGATGAAAGAGGGAAAGACAGCAATGAGCTTTACTACTAAGCCCACCTACACCCTCAGTATCTCAGGTCGTCTTAGTACGGTTTTACGCTTCACATCGATTATGGGGTAGTCAGTACTAGTCAGCGCTGCAGCAAGTAGTGCAGTCTCACTCATTTCGATTTCGCGTCGCGACCCCTTATGTTTCCCTTTCATATTGCTTTTCTCATGATGTGGCCTTTGAGGCGCTCCGAATATCATTGACGTCATGTCATCGACCGGACCTGATTGGTCTCCTGACTCTCATACCGTCGACCTACGGCTTCCGATAAGCAACTGTCGTGTGTCGTGTGATGCATGTGATGCGTGATGTCATGTTCGGAAGGTTTGCCGGTTTGAATGATGCATGATGACTCGTGCGATCCGTTCAACGCGGGGGCGCAAAGCCAACGACCCGATTCCGTTATGCCGTCATAGCGCATCGGTGCATTAATGGAGTGATAGCCGAGAATAAAGAGGGATAAATAGATCCAAACGTGTCTTTCAGTTGGCATAGGTTTTAGGCGATGCCACTGCGGACTGCTGTGTGGGCGCAGAATGTGACATGACAAGGGACATACAATCAATCAATCAAGCTACTATAGTACAAGCTTCCATATGGTGCGTGCTGCGTGCTGCGTTCGCAAAGGTACAGTAAGACGGCCGCAAGCCGCAGCTTGCCGCAAGAGCCGGTCCACAAGTTCAAAACGAGAACATAGCCGCGTTCTTCCTTGTTCCAAACATATACACAAGCGCCTGGCTCATGAAAAGTCCAACCGTGATACCGATCGTAACCGCGATCATAGCACTCCCGATATCGATCCCGTTCCCGGATGCTGCGATCGCGCCCCCTCCAGCCTGAGACAGACCCGACTTGGAGTGTCCAAAGAAAAAGGAAAGATCAGCTATGGACTCCCCATCCTATTCGGGACCAATGATAAGGTGCAAAATACACGTACTGGGACCAAGAAGAGCACGCCAGTGACCATGACCGTGAACGCAGTCCCACCGAACATACGCGAGTAAACATTCCCCAGCAGGCCGACCGCGAATGCACCGATGGCTGAGACAACATCCGACCTATTGAAGATGAAGTGATTCGCTGCCTTGTTCGCCGCGAAGGAAACACAGGAGATGACGACCATCACGACGAGGTCCAGCTCGCGCCATGGCTGTAAGTTGCTCAGCGAGCTCAGAATCGAGAAGAGTGGTACAGTAATAAATTGTGACCAGAACGGAAATGGCTGTAGATACCACGGGTAGTCCGGCGGACGATAGCAACCCTCGTGCATGTGCAAGTACGGTGTCGAGCCGTTCGTGAAAGTGAAGGAGCCAAAAGACGGCAATTCCGGGCGTGTCAAAGTACCATTGTCTATAACAAAGCTGCCGGTATAAACAATGGATCGAGATATCGCCTCGGTGAAACTGGCGAGTTGGTGTCGAGCATTGGCATCAAAAAGGAGGTAGAGATCGGAGCCTATCTGAAGACCAAAGCCAAGGAACAGCGTGTAGATGAGAGCATAGACCATCTTGACCGAGCCACAGAGTATGTTCTTAGACGCCAGTTCCAGAGAACTTGATACTAATCGCTACTGAGCAACCAAGGGGAGGAATCGATGGCAACCAGAACCTACAGATGAGATATCCGGGAAGAATACCAACAATAGCCGCCGAGGAAATAGCAGAGTAGCAGAAGATTCGGCTGTGCAAGCTACTGACGCCACGAGCGAGCAACGAGATGAAAATACCAATCGTTATTCTGGTAAGCGGATGCTCAGCACTCACACAACACTGCAGAGAGTAATGATGGGACGTTAAGACTCACTCGAAGACATTCGCGTACAATGAACTCTTCATGACGACGGTAAGCTGCAAAGCACTCAGCACAAAGGCTCCACCACCAGCAACGAACATGTCTAAAAAGGAGCCGCCAAATGCCAATGGACATATCAGCGCCGAGAGCCAAAAGGCAATAAAGCATCTCGTCCAGAGGCCATAGATCGGCGTGCTTTCCAGTATTCGCAGGAGTTCTTCTGACGCTCTGCGTGCACTCATCTCGTCATGCACAACGCGGCGGTAAATTCGGTGCACCTTGTGAAGGCTCCCAAGAGCGAGACGGCCGCTACATCGCAGGAAGTGAGTCTCGGAAGTCTTTGTCTCAGGGTCACCAAAGCAGACGATTGATGAGGTTTGGGAGATGAATAAACTCGGCGTCGACCTCAAGTATGCGCGCAGCTGCAATGAGTTGAGACTCGATACGGTGCGAGGGAGCGCCAAAGGCCATGAGCAGCGAGCAAGTTTCATGATGAATTGCTGACGGTTAAGAATAGCTGAAACGAGGGGAACGGGAAAATAGTGGGGTAGGAAGACGACGTCAGTGTCGGGGATTTCAGAACGGATACATCAAGTAACGAAAGAAAGAGAAATTTACATGTGACGTTAAATTGTATCTTGATCTTCTGGGCTTCCTTGCGGCGCTGGCGGTACGACATGTACTGGAGATTCATCTGTTGCCTACACTGACTCTCGGCATCCTCAGGGTCCTCTTGCGATATCTTCTTCAGTCCAGTGAGTTTGGGGTCTCCGGATCGTACCCGAAACTTGATGACGAGCGCACGAGCCGAGAACGGGAGTGTACATTACCGAATAGAGTGTCGCCTGCGATGACAAACTCGGACTGTTCTGGAGCCTGTTGCCAATACACGCGCCATAGCTCGAGCATGTTCGCAAATCCACCTCGGAATCTTCGCGGCATGGGAGGCAGGGAGACATCGATCGGGTCTTGGATAGAATATCGTGGTGACAA
>WTXE01000566.1:0-14272 GCA_022496225.1 Russula aff. rugulosa BPL654 | reverse complement strand
GAGGAGACGTCCGCCTCCCGGTATTACGTGATTGAAACCCAAGCTCAAATACTTCGAGCCTGGTCAAAGTGGAAGGCAAGTGACGATTTCTTCAGGTGAATGTACCAGGAATTTGGAGGATTCCAAATGCGAATTTTGACAAGGTCTGTTGCAGACAAAAGAAGTTTCCGTAATACCGGAACTGGAAACGGGATGCGGATCAATCGGAGTGATTGTAGACGTGGTACAGATTCACCCAAGAACGAATCAGGAATGACTGGCCAAGTGACCTGATCCGGATCTTCATCGAAAAACGAAAGGGTCAGGCCTATCAGCTCTGGAAATGGCTTCCGCATAGCTGCGAAAGCCTGGTCCATATGAAAACTTGAAGAATCGAAGAGTTCGATTTGACGTATGCGGTCGTCGTGCTCAAGTGCCGCAATGATAGTATCTATGCCCCTTCTAAGTTCGAAGCCCCATATGTCGATGAGCAGGGGTGGCCAGGTATCCAGCATTTTCTTTGAAGACCTCGTGGGTGTTACGAAAAGTAGCAGATTGAGGCGACGTGGTGAGGCAAAGACGATGTCTCGCCATTTTCGACACACGTGCACCAGCGCAATCCACGTCACTCTATCGCTAAAGAGGTGGTTTGACGCTTGAGACTCAGCAACATAGAAGTCAAAAATTTCTAGAAGGGCAAGGTCGGGTAGCATGTCGATTGTCACCTGGCCTACATGATCACACTAGTCAGCAGTTGTTGGAGTATGAGCAATGCCATAGAAACAACATACCTCGACCCGGCTCGACTAGATTCCAGCAAGACGCATGACTCTCTTCCATTACCACGAGCCCTTCAAACAGCAATTTATCCGGATCGATGGCCCAGAACGGGGGCAGCAAGGAAATGATGACAGAGAATGGCGAGGTAACCTGGGGAAAATGAGCGACAAGACGCTTTTGAACAAGGCTCAAGTCCTCGGTTATACGCAACTGTATCTCTTCGTCGATTTCGAGGATGCCTTGAGCGGGACATCTGTCGTCCTATTGGTTGCCAAGCACAAACAAGAACAAACACCTCACAACATTCATCCGTGCCCCTAACCCTGAAGTAAAGATCTACGTGATAAGCACCATGATGACAACTTATTTGGGACTCGGATATCTATTGCCCTCCATTCAACGTAACGATATTAATGATATTATACAAACGAGTCTGATCACAGTGCTGTTAATAAAAATACTGCGACTGATGTCTCAGGAACGAAATGATGGATGTCACGGTTAAGATGATAATTGTAGGCGGTAAGTAGATCAGGCCAAACAGAGAACACTTATCGATCTTCGTACCTCCACCGGGGATCACGTACTCGGTCCCACTGTGAAATTGCTATAGGGCGACTGGCGAGGTTTAGCGCGGTCACGGATTGTTCGATGGCTTCCTCGACAGGTCCCGATGGTGATGGCCTTTCCAAGAAAAGATTCTGCAGAAAGGGTAACACTTCCTTCATCCCTTCCCCACTGATCCCATGCAGGGCGGGAACAATATGTAGTGAAAATTCCTGCGATAGGTAGAGATCCTCTACGGCTGTAAATGGACACAAAAGGTCCAGCCATTGGCTGCTCTCGATGTTGCGTAGCCAATGCAAAGACGGAGTATTACCGTTGAGGATGTAGAGGCGTTTGATCATGGGAATGAGGGTCCGAAAAAGGACGTGGTACAGAACTGCAGCAAAACCGAAAAGTTGGCCTGAAACGAATGTGATTCTAAAGTGGAGCCCCCCTCTGCCACGTGTCCATGGAAGTGCGACAAAAACATCCGAATAGCCAAAGATGGTGTGTGCTTCACGGAGTACCTTCAGCTTCGGTGTGCGATCGACGAATTGGGCGAGTTGTGGAGTGTTCGATCCAGGCTGAAAGAAATGGAAATGGACTACATTCAAGTTGTCGAGTAGAGGGCTATCAATCGGGGCTATGAGATGCTCCAAGTATCCACTGGGCCCAGTGAACCGCAGCGAGGTGAGAGCGGGGAGGGCACAGCGTGCCGACGAAGCTAGACGTAGGCTTGGCCAGGGAAAGGGAAATCGGAACCCCAGCTCAAATTCTTCGAGCCTGGTCAACCTGGAAAGGCAAGCAGCCACGTCCTCGGGTGAAATGGATCCACCTTCCGGAATCTTCCAAATGCGGATTTGGACAAGGTCGGGAGATTTAAGAAGGTTCCATAATACTGGAAGTGGAAACAGGACGCATTCCGACTGGAGCGATCGCAAAAGTGGTGCAGATCCCCTTAAGAACAAATCGGGAATGACCAGAAATTCCGTTCTAGTGAAGAAATATAGAGGTGTTCCACGATGGGAATGAGGGTCCGAAGGAAGGTCGAGGTACAGAGCTTCACCAGGGACGAAAGCCGATCAGGCCGGTGGCGTATGAGTCCAAAATGGATGCCTCTACGAAGTGTCAATGGAAGTGAGATAAAAATGCCCAGACCGTGAACGAAGAATTGAGTGCCTTGAACCGTAGTGTGCGGCCAATGAGTTGGACGAGTTGAGGGGCGTCTATCCGGGCCAAGAGATCCTCCATGTCCCCAACCCGTAGACCCCCTTGTACTGCAACGAAGTGAGAGCGGGGAAGACATAGCGTGTGGATGGAGGGCTTCCCCTGTTATCACGTGATTGAAACCCACGAGCCTGGTCAAATTGGAAAGGCAAGTGACGATTTCTTCGGGTGAAATGTACCAGGAATTTGGAGGATTCCAAATACGAATTTAGACAAGGTCTGTTGCAGACCTTGGTTCAAAGCGGGTTTTTGTCGATAATGTGAAATCGCTATTACATATGCTTGATGGCTGTTTTAACCACTCCCACACTCGAGTACCGTGGCTGTGATCCTGCTCGGCGCTTCAGCGTGGGTTGGTGAAGCCTGGGCCTGGAACAAATACAGAAATGCCGTAATCCTGTGACCGTCACTGCATCGCTCATAGTTGGCGTGATTTAGCGGTTGTGTGACGCACCGAAAAAGTAGCGTTACCGGACCGTTGGTTTCCGGTGGCACGTGCCAGTGTAGTCTACGAAATTTATATGTTTGATAACTTGTTTGATAAGCGTTATAAGAGTCGAAAAAAATGACATTTATTATGTAAAGAACTATGGAAACATTTCTATTGTGCATTAATTAATTGTACAGTAAGGTGGCCCGTGTGCAAAGGGGGGAATGTTGGAAGAACGGTGCGCGCACGCGGGAAAACGAGCGGGGGGTATATTGCGGTTTGGGCGAGGGTTGTGGGCAAATGTGCGAGGGGGCCCGGGTGTAAATACATGCACTATATACTGGAAAATGTGTCTATGGCAGCACGAATGGAAGGGGATTATAGTATGACATCAAAAATGGGACTAAGGGGACTAGGGCGCTGGAGTGCATGAAGCGCGTGAACCAAGCCGCGCGAGCTCGATTTCAACAGGGAAAATGCGGGGAGACATGCCAGGAGGGCACGTGATAGGGGACGACGTGTTAGGCGTCGTGTTCAGGGAAGGCGCGGGCATGGGCATGGAGCGCGGACATTCACGCTGAATCGAGGTGCACACAAGTGTCCGGGGGGGGCGCCTCTGGCTCCTGGATGTGCTCAGCGCCTGCCTGCTTCACACGCGCGCGCCATCCACAGGCGCCCCCCCGGACACTGACGAGGTCCTCTGCATGGATAGATCCCCCTTTCCTGGTCATGAATAAGCTGCCGACTTTCCGGGAGGTCGCGGGAATTAGTGTTGCCGCGGTCCTGTCCAATCTGGTCCGAGTCGTTAACTCGGTTTCAACTCGTGCCATCGAGTTGACACCTAGTTGACACCGGTTTGACTTGCTAGTTCGGGGGTTTACGGCCCGTTTTCACAGCCAATGAGAACAATCTATTTTACAGCATTCTCACGGTAATTGTTACTGCTAATCCGACACTCAAGCTCAAGTCTCGTACTCTTCACTATGGCGTTGTTTGAGATTCGTTCATATGGTCGTTGTGACACCGTCCATATTTCGTACACATGCCATTCCCTTTATAAATACATATGAGAATCGCATTTCTAAAAACAAATGATAGAAATACACACTTGTACAGGTTACAAAAGGTGAGTGGGGCTTCCTTAAGATCGGTTCTTGATCTAGAGGTGGCTCGACTGGCTTTATTTCGGAATTTGAGGTTTGACAGAAATACCATACGTCCGTTGGGCTTGAAGACCTCTCCGTACCTTTTCGGTTGGCCCGAAGGGACGAATACGAGGCGGGGGAACTTGGGCTGATGCCGATGGTGTCCGCAATGACTCGGTAGGTGTGATAATGGGGAGTTGAGGAGAAGACAAGGGCGGGTCGTTATCTGATAGGAGGGAGGTCGCTGGAATGGTAGGTCCGGCACCACGGACGGTAGAAGAGGGTGTAGGTACGATAGGTGCAGGTACCCGCTGGCGTTTACCCCCTCCGCCTCCTCGTCCTGCTGCTTTGCTTTTGCATTTTCGACCTTTTGAAGACGAAGGAATTACTTGAGGTGCGATAGGTGCAACATGGGGCGAAGAGTGAAAGTAGTGGGATTGAGATTGATAAATACGAGCCGGCGAAATGTTGTTTATGGTATGTGTGAAATAGAGTGTTTTGAATACTTAAACTTGACAACGCGTGTGTGCCGTGAAAATTGCGAGATTCATGAGATGCGTGAGATTCGTGAGGAACATGGTGTTAAGTCGTCAAAGCAATCTGAGGGAGTGGTATTGATGAGGGTCCCGCGGTTGAGCTTGAAGAGCTTGCGAATAGAGTAGATGGTCCAGCATGAGAATGGCCTTCTTGACCGTACACAAGTGCAGTCGCTAGGACTACGCGGGTCAGGGCATACACACGGAGGGAGGTTCATTCACGAACACGATGTTAGACAAGAGACAGGTCTTAAATACCGTAGCCACGTACTGTACTTATTCAAACTCGAGCACCTATCCAATGGCTTCAAAATAATTCCTGGGTCTAGGCCGCTGAAGGCAGGCGATGTCCGTCGCGTGGGTTGTCACCATCGTGAACGGCGACTCCAAAGACAGTCGGAGTCTCTGGGCACGTCTTGAGTGAATCAGAATGAAGATATTGAGTGGCACGCCGAGCAACGCTATGGGAATTGCATTGTGACGAAGACGACAGGATGAGAGATTGACAAGATTGACTCGGACTCTCGGACTCTCGGACGACAGATCCGGACAGATGACTGAGACTTGGCGGAACATTAAGCGTATGGGAAAATGTTTACTATAACTCGTGAGTCACACCGGTGCGTAACTCGCGGTGTGAGTTAGCAACGAGTTACATGTTTTCCAATTCGAGTACAAGTTGAACCGGTGTCAACTCGAACTTGCGGCAACACTACCGTGCCGCGCACGATCCGGCGCACGGCCGCGTCTCGTGCTCGCAATACACACCCTAGTTTCCCTCATTGTGACTTGGGTTTTGGTTTGCCCACGCTTTGAAATTTCATTATTAAAAGTTGATCGAACCCAGGTACCAAAAAACAAAAAAGAAAGACAAAGATAGGCTTGACAGAATAATAAAGCGGAAAAACATAACACCTGTTCAACCATGAAATGTGATTTCACCACCAGATATCTTACGGATCAAACTCCGTCGTCCACTCATCGTCCATGCTCCTCATAGATCCACCTTCAGTAGAATTGTCCGCCACTACGACATCGTCGTTGTGTGAAACTCCTGAGTTCGTAATCGACTGAGGAAATGCGGGTTTGGAGGAACGAGAACTGATTGTGTGACAATGACGTGAGGAAGGTCTCGGCGCCCGCTGCTGAAGAGGTGGATTTGTTCGAAGAACTGGCACAGGAACGGCAGGAGCAACAGACCAGGGGTAATTGTTACGATCGAGTCTGAGGCATCCTCAGAAGCAGGAACAGCTTCTGTATCCTCGTTGGCAGGCGATGCCCCCGCAACACTGTCCCGCTCAGCAACGGCCACTCCTGAGGGTGTGGCGACGGGAGAAGCCGATTGATACTCTCTAGAGATGGCTACATCGACGTCGGCGTCTGCCTGAGAAGCCGTAGGAGCGAGGTTGGCCATCGTCGGTTTGGCAGCTTCGGTGACGTGAACAGCGACTGGTGGAACGGCTTGGGTGACAGGAGCGCTAGGGTCGTCGCTTTCCACATCACTCGCCTGCTGTTTCGCAACTTCAGGGACTAGAGCTCGAAGGGCCTGCTCTTTAACCTTTCGTTCCACCTCCTCTAACGCCCGCTCCACCTCCCTTACTACCTCCCTCCGAACGTCGCGAACTTCTTCGTTGCCATCGCTCTCTATCGCATCCAGTCGCTCAAGAAGCCCATTCAGAGCAAGCTCGTATGCCGCACGGGCGCGTTATTTGAGGTGGACGCGAGTTCGGAATAGTCAAAGTCAAGAATAGATGGGAACTTGAACTCAGACTCGAGCGCGGAAAACTGGGTCCGAACGGCACGATGGAAGTGAGGGGCGAAATCGGCTCTGGAACAGCGGCGGAGACAGATGCAATACGAGTGGGAGACGCTGCGCGGCCCGACGAAGATGGAACCTCGACCTTCACCTGCATCTACATGTTAGTTATTCTCGTTTGGTGGAACAGAAAACTCATGAGCTCACTTTCGAAGATCTCCGGGGCTGGACTGCGAGGCCTTGGAAGCGTGTGCTTCTTGACATCGGTGGTATCACGATCCTGAACTGAGCTCGATTGCGTACTCGAGGTCACGCAGCTCTTGATCATGTGCACCGCTCACCGCTCGCCGAATAGGCTTTCAAAAAGAGTAGTTCGGGCAGGGCTCGGCCCTGGCTTTGCCCTTGCCCTTCCCGTCTACAGATGAAGCCTCAGCTTGAGACGGCAAGTCTGCTGTGAACCCATATTAGACAATGGAATACGGACCCTCCAAACGGACAAGCGTACCTCGTGAGTAGACTGCTCCCACCAGCTACACCTCGGGCCTGAGCAGCAATACCTTGGAAGAATTCCAAGATGTTGCTCAAGTTGACCTCTGTATTCTCGTGTTTAGGCGGTTGGGGCTGAGTGTGGGGCTCGGCGGCTGATGTCGTTGTGAACAACTACGTGAAGTCGGCCTGTGAGGCGGACTAGCGCCCTCACGCTTAGGATGGACCCCAGCGAATAAGCCCAAAACGTCGCCGATAGTCAAAGTCTCACTGTCAGCTTGAGGACGAGCAGGGTGACCTTGAGGAACTGAATCTCTCTCGGCATCACCATAGATAGTCGCATGAAGGGGTGTCTCCCACAACGGGCTCGGTCAAACGCGACCTGAGTTCGGACAGCGCGCTCGCGTTGGGAAAGCCTTTCTTCTACTTGCTCTTGCAAAGCATGTGTGCGTTTGATACGCTCAATCTCGGCGAATAAGGCGATTTCGCGTTCGCGGTGTGCAGCTTCAGCGGCAGCACGCTGGCGAATGGCGGTGGCCTGACGAGCGCGCTCCAAAGCAATATGGCCTTGATACTCTTGCTCTGCGGCTTCTAGCTCATAAAGAGCACGACGGTACCGTGCCTCTGCATCTATGCGTGGCGGGAGGAAGGACTGTGACAAAGAGGGATACCCTAAGTCCTCGAGACCATAAGCTGGCGAAGGTGCGTCATCTATATCGAAAGAAGCAGGAAAATAGGAGCGCCGCGGAAGGTACGACGACGTATAGCCCTGAGAGCGCGATGAGGGACTGTAGTGGAACATGTTGAAGATGAGTACGGGTCAAGAAAGCGATTGTTGGGCTTACTTTGGGGCAAAGAGGGCGATTTATAGGACTGGTAAGAGCTCTGCAGCGCACACGCGTCGGGGTACACGCGTCCTTGAGAGCTGTGGTCAGCACTGTCGATGACTCGATGACTCGACACGTCAACAGAGTCTCAAATCCCGAATCGGGTGAACACGTGACCATTTCGGTAAACCTGTGCCTGCAGGGTGCGCTGCGCAGCCCAAGCATGACGCATGACGACGGAGAAAAAGACGCGGCGGGCCTGTAAAGGTCGATGTAACGTTTAGTACGTCCATGATGAGTGACCTATACTATCATGACACTGACACAGCTGCTATGTCATGATGCATATATTACAGCTACCTCCTCAGACAGATGGCTCGGGCCCGGCCAGTGATGGAGTATTCGAGTATTCGGGAGGCATTTATTCCAGGGACATCGTGAATCCGATCGAATCGATGCTTCAAGGTCCAGGTCCTCGTGCGGCCTACTACAGGCTGACCACGTTTCCACAAAAATTTTGTGAAGTCAAGAATTGAGTCACATTGATGCGCACATTTGACTCGGAACTGACGCTGATACAGTAATGGACCCAGAAGGCGCAACAACGAGATGATATCCCATTGTGTAAATATTATCTCTTGTGACATTTTACAGTAAAATTGGGGTTTCCTACTACGCTAGGTGCTAGGGTATTCATGAAGGCCAGAGTCAATAATACTACGGTATGTTCTCTTACTTGGAGCCATGGTCCGACAAAACTTCGCGATATCGTGATGTCCGCCCTTCGACGCAACCTAAAATGTGGTCCTGCCCTTCCGTCCTCTGCATCGATATTCGCACCATGCTCGACAAGAAGGCGTGCGACCTCTGCGTCCCCTCTGCTTAATGCGTAACCCAATGCCGTGCTGCGCACGACGTCCCGGGCATCTACATCGGCACCGTGTTCGAGCAATAACCGTGCAACATTGACTTGCCTCTCCAGTGACGCAACGAATAAAGGAGTCCACTCAAGGCAATCTTTAGGATTGATGTCAGCCTTGTACTGAAGTAATAACCGGGAGATCTCGACGTATCCGAGAAAAGCCGCCAAATGCAGTGGAGTAAAGCGCTGACGTTTGGTCCGAACATTGGGATTTGCACCGCGACTGAGCAGCCATTGAACAATTTCAGGGTGTCCAACCCATAATGCAAAATACAGCGGGGTCTGGCCGCTACTTCCCTGGACATCTACGTCGGCACCGTGCTCGTAGAGCAACTGTGCTATCTTGAGATGCCCACGACTCAGTGCAGCCCCCAGTGGCGACAGGTAGTGGCCGCCAGTGGTGTTCACTTGTTGTGGGTGTTTGACAATGAGTTGTTCTACTAGGTCGTGAAACCCGCAGAGCACTGCATAGTATAATGGTGTTCCTGCAGCCTTCGGTTCCTCAAATCCAGAAAAGCCAAAAAGACACCAATGGAAAGTGGGCATGGTGTCGATGTTGTGGACCTGGATCCAAGCAACAAATGTGGTTTATTGGGGTCAAAGAGATCTTCTATCCCTTCTCGTATGTGGGACGAGACGTCCTCAAATCGAGCATGGTCCACCCAATGTTCAGCAGCGTATTGAGCGAGAGGGAACTTGTCCTCGACGTTGTCCTCGTCAATAAGTTCACCCAACCGCACCAGTACGCCCAGACAGGCTTTGGCAACGATCGTGTGTGCCGGTTCGAGGAGAATATGAAAACGCGATACGCCCGCGCTTGAGCCGCCAATCCGTGACGAGGTAAGGAACTCCTTTACGGAGAAGTGCGCGAACTGCACCACTTGACCGCCATATCCATCCACGACGGAAATCAAGCTCGAGCATGTCGATAGAACCGCCTCCTGTTGATCTTCCCATCGCCAATCCGTGTTCAATTTTGACGTTCCTCCACGGGAGGCGGTCCCGAAGTCGATAGAGAGGACCTCCGCAAGCTCTGCGACACGTAGAGGACGAACGGCCACCGTGAGGCACTGCAGGAGCCGATAAGCGTGATCTCGGTTCGCCTTATTAATGTCCTTCAGAATCCGTTCGTATGTCTCGTCCAGCGTCTCCGGCAATTCTTCAAGCATATGCCGCACTCTCGGTGCCAAGCAATGTCGTAGGGCTTCTAGTTGGCAGAACGCCCACCGAAACCTGCTCGGCGCGGTGAATATCATGAACATATCGTAGCCTGAATGGTAACGTCCTTACATGCCATTTGCTCTCTCAGAGAGTGTCTCGATGACCAAATTCTTGTCTTCATCTCGCCATCGACGCATCTTTGCATCAGACTGAACGACAGACGTGACATAGTCGACAATATCTTGCTTTTGTCCACTTTGTTCATGAAGGGATACTCGAGGGATGTTAAAGTTCGAGAGCGCGTCGGATATCGATCTCTGGGCGACTCGTAACACATAGACGAAGGTTCGGTGAGGAAAGCTCGACGAGCCCTTCACGAGGTCGAGGACTTGTTCCCGTGGAGAAGGCATTCCAGACGTGTCAGGGCATTCATCGAGGGCATCAATGATAAGGTAAACGGGTTGTTGACCTGGGAGTGTGAGTATATTCTTCAGGCATTGTATTAGTTCATCTTCACTGGGCTTCTGTGCGCCGCTTCCGTGTTTGAGGTAAAGGTGTTGAGTATGTCGCAATGACGATGTGACTGATCGGAAAGCTGAGTGATGAGAGAGGGAGCAAGTCACGACGGTTTTGCTTGTTGGTGTCCCTAAAATCAAAGTAAAAATAGGCCATGGAGGCCAATCCATCACGTAGGCAACAATGTCTTGAATTATCGTAGAGCTAACCGGAGGTGAAATAACTCAAGGTGACAGTGTTGTAGGACAAACCAGAGTACGCTCTTCCGGAGCCCGCTACAAGCGGTGGCCATCAGCGTCGGTGCGCTGGAAAAGTCAGGAGAACGTACGTTTTCCGTGGAGCCACAAAAGCGACCCATTGGATTTCCATTCGGTGAAGATACTTCCTTGGAAGAACCACTCCGCTCTCTGCTTGCGATGGGCGCCGCAGGCGATATTGTGGTTAATAGACGGATCCGGCGGAGAGAGCCATCTGTGGAGGTCCAGTCGTAATTGATTCCCTGTGCGGATGCTTGAGCCTGCTCACAAATGTCAACGTAGAAAGAAGGTCACTAACGTTTCACTTGATCCATGTCGTCTGCCATTTGTTGTATGACTACCCTTGTCTCTTTTCCCTCTAGGCACATCAGAGTTAAACATATTCCTTGAGTGATTAATCAAAGACAGTTGCATACCATCAATGACCACCGTGACTTTGTGCTCGACAGTATGCGTGGCCTCCAGAACTTGTGCAGTCACCATCCGGACTTCCTCGTTTGTCAGCTTGTCTAACCTCTTCAGCGCATCCTCTATGTCAGTCTTTCCAATTAACTTCTTCAGGTATTTTTCTGAGAATTTTCTTAATCCACAGCGACCCAGTTGTATATGAATTACTTACTCATACGGCCTTGTTTTATCTCTTTCGTAGCAGCCGCGAGAATAGAAAGCACCTCCACCATAATCCTCACAATAATATCTATCATTTCAAGTGGCGGTGACACCCTAGTGTAGATTTCAAGACGTTGGAAAAATGTTTCCATGCGCTCGAAGATATCGATAAGAGTTTCCTGGCTTGCACGAACATCCATAGCTGCCTATGAGAGGGTATTACAATTGCTTGCACGAAAGTCCAACGAAGGATACGTACTGAGAGAAGAACACCAACTCCTGCAAAGATCACTTTCGCGGGAGAGAATGCCTAGGAAATCGATATGAAAAGAGTGGATCTCGGATGAGTCCATTTCCGGAGACATACCAGGCTTACGCCCTCTCCAAGAGTATTCGAAAAGGCGTGCAAGACTCTCACGGTTGGGTCAAGCCATTTTGTGAGCCTATCGTCGTCTCCCTGAAGTCCCTGGACTTGCTGATGAATGAGGGCGAGAACGGCGCTGGAGGAGGTACAATCTTGGAGCTGGACGACAAGTGGATGTGCAAGGAGATCGTTCTTGGTCCGTCTTTTGTAGGCATCCAAGGCATTGTTGAAAACTATCTGGAAATTGGAAGTTGAAGAGGGTGTGGGGTTGGCGTGAGACATACGGGAGCGAAGATGATGGTGGTGGGGTTCACCGTGATGGGGGTAAGAGGGAAGTGATAAAATAGGCGCACAAAGCAGTGCCTCGGCCATCGATAATGGTCAGACCTGCCAGTGGGATAAGCGCACATGACAACAATCGAAGGTGAGGTGCGTAAACTGCGAAGGTGGGCTGCTCGATCGAGACAGACAGGAATCACAGGATGTCAATGCAAAGATTGCATATTGCTCAGTCGATAGCAGTTATTTTGTGTTCCGGCACCATATATCACCGTGACCGTGATTAAAATACACCAAACCTTGAAGCCTCTCTCAGTCAATCCAAAGAACTTATCGTACTCACAATGAAGCTCGATAACCTGACCCTCCTCCCCCAACTGCAGAAACATGATTTGCTAACATGTGAGGCCTGTGAGGTTGAATATCGGTTCTTGGATCACCAGGAACAGAAGGAAGACCGTCCCCATCAATATTAAATAATCCTCGTTCTCCTGTTTACGACTGGGATATGCATGCCGCCCTGCCACTTCCTCGCAAATCTCCAACTCGTCTCCGTCTCCGTCTCCACCCGTCTCATCTGGTTCTATCTTCCGTACTTGTACAGCAGCATTCTACGCGAAAATGCGCCTTTCGCCCCAGAACCGATACGCGGCCTATTCCTTAGGCACGTTCTGTTCCGGAAAATGAAAATACTGCACATTGAGGATAACAGGGATTGGGTCAAGCGCACGATGTGTCGGAGCAATCACTGGGATAATTTTCGCTTTCCAGCCGGCGTCTCGAATCGGGTAGGGCAAGACGATCTGATCAACCCTCTCGAATACCGTATGTTTATGTGGCTAAGGTCATACCTCGATCCTAGGTTGAGAGATGAGAGCATGGAGCGCATCGTATGGTTTTTAACACTTGGCCCGTCGGCTCTCCTGGTGCCTCCTTTAATTTGGGCAACCTTGGGAGGGTTGAAGAATTACGTTTCACCGTCAATGGATCAACGATCAACACTATAACTCAACCGTGAGCGCAGAACACAACAAGCTATTCCCAAACCTCATCTTGCTGAACTCAATGCAACACCGATATCACTGTTTGTAAACGCGAAGGTACATGCGAGACACCACGCGTTCCAGCGGATTTTTCCCGCCTGAGTCTCATACACTCGCACGCTCTGGTGAACGGCCGCGCTTCGTGGGTCCACCTCCACACGCAACAGGGGAAAGTGAAACTCAGAGGGGAGCGAGAGTGTGCGAGCACGAGGTTTGCGAGTCGGAGGGTCCAAAATATGAGCTGCTGGACCTTTACAGCTTTACAGCTTACACCTCCTGCATACTATACCGCTCCACTGCTTACTCGTATCGTACGGTCAAGTTTCCTTTCCTTTTGCAATGCTTACGCTTACTCAGGCAGTCAGGCGTATGACATAGCCCAAAGATTCTCGTACCTGTTTCACCTTTCTTTTGTTCCATTGTACTGTATCCTCTCGACATGTGTCACGCGCTCTTCCACCTCCTTTCTACCTTTATACCCACAGCGCTTGTCTTCCTCGGCATCACCACCCTGTTTATCGCACTAACTTCACTAACTTCATCATCATATAAGACGCCACCGCCAGAAGCCTGAGGGGTGCCAGTGCCTGTGGGCATTCAGTATATTCAGTCTCGACGCCGTTTTCCATCATCTGGATTCTGGAAGACTGGAACCGCTCCATGTCGTGGGCCCGCCTTTTCCTCATGCGTTTGGTTCTACCTTTCTCAAGCCACGCCCTCTATCACACCCGGCACGCCCATCCCACTCGTCTGCATATCCGACACGCCACAACGCCCACCACGCTCAGACGGCGAGTCGGCAACATTCTCACGCACTCAGGCGAGCTCGCCCAGTCTGGTGCAGACCACTAACTCGATGACGCCCTCACCTGGCTGGACTTCTACCCACACCCTACAAACTCTTTATTGCAGGTAACCACGACGTCCCGCTAGCCCTGAGAGCTCGATGAGGGGCTGTAGTGGAGTGTGTCATAAGAAGATGAGTACAGGTCAAGAAAAGCGATTGTTAGAGCTCGCTTTGAGGCAAAGAGTACAGGTATGACTGTAAGAACTCTGTCAGTGCACAGGCGTCGAGGTACAGTAATGGTAGAACTGGATGAGTAATGGATGACGCGTCAACAGGCTCCGAACATCGTCGGGGGCCGACTACACGTGACCGTTTCTACTGTGCGTGCACGGCCATCGCCGTATGGAGAAAGTTTCGTATCTCTCACGAACCCCAACAAAGCTGCGGTTTCTGGTTGTTATCTGTGTTCGAGTACGGTATAGTTGGAGGACGTAGTGGAACGTACTAAGACAGCATCTTGAACGAGCCGCGATCAAAGCAGGACTTGGCCGCAGTGGGACACGAAGAGAGCGCCAGACCGGCTTATTGAGCATTGATGTTATTTCATGGATCATTCTAACAC
>WTXE01000565.1:0-14290 GCA_022496225.1 Russula aff. rugulosa BPL654 | reverse complement strand
GCAGGACAACAGTTCAAGTTGAGCAACTCGGACATGGAAGTACATGACATCGAGCAGGAGGTTGAGGTCGTGGCCACACAGAACGAGTTATCCCTCAAAAAGAGGGCATACTCCGTGCGTTGCTCACCTGTCAAGCTCAAAATAGGACCACCAACCCCAAATAAAAGTGGGGGATGGCGGCCATACTTTGAGCTTGACAGGCACTGCAACCGCAAATCTGTGGTGGTGTCGGTAGAAGTTCACGTTGCCTCCTAATAGCTGCTGGTTTCAACTTGGCGAACCCGGAGCTTGTCGACAGGGTCTTTCTGGATGGCAGGGCCAGATGCGAGAACTTGAACGAGAACATGTGCAGGAGTGCTCTGGGCCAGCTTGCTCTCCATGAGCAGCGATAAGGGATTGTAGTTCTGAGACGAGCCGCTGGTCCTCCGCCCTGGACTGGCATCGGTATTGGGGGGTATGTCGAGGCAGTTGCCAATGCGGGAGCACTGCAACTGGTGGACACGCCCGCGCCAGGGACTATCTACGTCACATGGCCCCGACCCACACCCGCCCTACCGAAAGTCACCAGACGTTAGGACAAATCCTCGTATTGGTTTTTCTCACTCCGACTTGACTCCGACTCAATTGTCCAAACGTCTGGTTTCGAGACTAGTAGTTGGCCTAATTTCGCAGCAACGCGCCTCGGATATAGCCGAAATTCAACTCCCGGAATCTGGCCAAGTCACGCACATGCACATCAAGCCAAAAAATATCTAAGTTATTCTACAAACACATTATCTAATCTAATCTAAATTGCTTAGTCAACTGGTTGTGAAATTGTAAGGACTGGCTATGTCGAATTTGAGATTAGTGTACTTATATTATAGGAGATGTATAAATCAAGACATGTCTGCGGTCTGCCATACTTAATTCTAATTCACGTACACACTCCACTACTAGAGCACAGACTCATCAAAAGGATGACGGATGTGGCTTTAAAAAGCACTTCATATTCACTGAGAAAGTATTCTACTGGATTGTAGACCTAACCTCAGGCTGAGGAGTACGACGTGCAATGGATTTATGGGAACAAGGTGGGGTATGATGCATATGATGATGCATGATGCATGATGGCCAAAAAACGCTGTTGGCCGCAGCCAGCCCTCCGCTTTGCTTCAACTTTGAGTAACGTGTGCCACTCGAAGTCGTTTCATCTGTCGCCTCGCTACCTGTGAATGTCTGTTCACACCCCCATTGAATGCCCAATCCGCCTCCTTCCATTTGCTGCATTCCCCACCCGCCTTGACAGGCACGGCAAAACTGCGTAGCAGCCCCATGCCGCCAGGCTACGGATCACCCATACCCACACCATCAGTAACAAATCCCAAATTAGAGAAAAGAGAGGGGTCGTACGTGTGCCTCGATATATCCTGTAGCATCGACAGCGTATCCATCTATCCACAGAACACATGCACCGTTTCGTTCTGCATACGTTTTCAATTCCGCCTCAGTCCACGTCGGCATCCGTCCGCCCAACTCCTCCTCTCGACTACTTTCCGGTGCGCGCTTTCGTGGGCATCCCGTGTAATAGCATATGGGCCTGTGCAGATGCGATGTCCTCTGGCGTCGCACGGCGCAGTCCCCACGCAACGCCGAGCTTCGCAAGTGTGAGAATGACCCACTTCGATGGATCCCAATCAGTCCTTGCTGGGCCAGAACGATAGTCGTGAGGGAATGTGTGCTACCCCGGTGACTGCGTGAAATAATGTGGAACCGGTGAATGAATGACCAACGTACGTGCTATAAATCAATCAGCCTAGGTCATTCAATGCGATCGTACGAACGCACAAAGTTGTGATTACCCTCCCCAGCCGTGAAATCGCCAGCAACTGCATATAAATTAGAGGCCACCACTTAGGTACGTTAGGCAATCGCATACAAGATTGGTGCGCGACGTATTATCGTCCGAGTATGGCTGCAAGCCATCCCAGTGGGCGAGCCTTGTAGATAAGTTTCAGTCATCGGGAGTCAGATGATGGAATAAAATCGTACGAGTTAACAAGGAATGTGCAATGCCAGACTAATCCATCAAATCACTTGTTTAGTCATCCAAAGTTAAGCACCAAAACGCACTAAGAATTCGCGCAACGAGACCTGGATAGATGAATCCCGCTATAACATTGCCAAACGCTGCCCCTAGCGGTTGGGAGAACTATGCCAGACGCGACTGCGATTGGAACTGGGTACCCGGCGCTAAATCCAGTGGGAATTTGATACAGCTGCGTACCACCTACCAAAATATCGATGCTGCCAGCGCACGACTATAATGACTCGCGGTCAGCTGACCTTTCTGACACTTCGACGCGTCGACAAACCTGGGTCGTCTTCAAGGTCGTTGCGCTCAATCAAATGTAGTTTCGGATACTTGGGCTTAAAAAATATCCATCCAACGTGGCTGAACAGTAGACCACGAGTCGCACAGTATCTATGAAGAACCAGAACGACCGCCTGTTCTACTAGTCGTTCTGGAAGGGAATAGATAACACGCACGGATCGTTCTCTCATCATCGGTGAACCTCTATGGATAGTTCAGGTGAGGCAAGGTCTAAGACATATCTAAACGCACATGGTGAAGTCGGTGTCTCAGACACCTGTCATAAGTATCAGCGGTCTGTATTCCTCACGTTCCTTGAAGGCAAGGGCGTTTACATACCACCACTAATAACAAATTAGCCCACATTTCGCACAAATGGGACAGAAAACATGCTTTACCTTTATTGAACCCTGAATTGCACTAGCGCCGACCAACGCGAGTACGGCACGTATGCCAAGCGACGCTTTGAAGGATCGATGTGAGAAAGACGGTGGTATCCGATAGTAATCCTTTGTAGTGGTGAGTAGGACGCAATCGCAATATCACGTAATAAGAGCGCATATAGGCGTACCCGAACGATCCCAGTTGCCAGAGTACAATGGTGACGACGAGGATCATCTTGGGCACTGTGGTTGGGGGAGACGGTAGACACCATAGGCTGCAGCCAGGTGCGTACCACAGAGAGAGATGACATTGGTCCACCAAATAGTAGGTCGTCCTTGAGGAGGATTGGAGGTCATGAGCAAGAAAGTGTGACCAAAAAGTCATAGTCCTAATGTTTAAATAGTGCAACTCGACACTGTGTATTGGCTCTCGCGGTTACGCTTAGCGTAATGTAGTACTAGGCTAGGGGTCGAGCTTGGCTCGGGTTATGGCTCGGGTTACCTCGCCCCTCGCCGGTTACCCCCGCTTAGGTACCCGCTTCCCGCCAGGGGTCGAGCTTGGTGAGTTCTTCGCCACATACAGTATATGGTTTGTTTACAGCTGATTTACAGGAAAGGCGTCACCGATGCCCCTTGCGACTCGGGTCTCTGTTCACGGGTAGTATAGCACTACATGGCGTAACTAGCATAGAATGAACATGAATGGCCAACTGTAGCCTCTTTATTCATTCAACGATCTGTTGGATCCCTTTTCCTCCCCTTCATCGTACTTTTCTCTCCGATATCTCTTCTCCCACTAACAAACTAGTATGGCCAGCTCTGCCACGGAGGCCTCGCCTCTCTCGTCATCCTCCGTCCTTGCCTCCGCCAAACCTTCCGATAATATCTCTCATGGCGTACCAAAGGATTGGAAGTTCTGGTGCATCATTTTCTCCCTCTCACTGTCCGTCCTTCTGCTCGCCATAGAATTTGTAAGTCATCCCCTCTTCGTTGCCACGTCTTCCCCCATCAAAGCGCCCGAACGTATTTAAATTCACCGATTTGTAGACTTCTATCGGCGCGGCGCTGCCGACGATTACCCGTAGTTTAAAGGGCGAGCAGTTCATTTGGGTCGGTTCTGTTTATGCACTAGGTTCGAGTGCTCTTGTACCCCTTTGTGGAGGATTATCACAGGTACCTTTTTTTCGCTTTTGCGAACTCGAAGGTCTAACCTATCTGCACCTTCGTCTCTAGATCATTGGGCGGCGGCCCATCATGTTATCAGGGATTATCCTCTTCGCTCTTGGAAGCACCGTTTCTGGCGCTGCGTCAAGTATGAACATGCTTATTGCTGGAAGAGGTTCGTCTTGTGCTTTCCCAGCTGTGAGGTGCCTGTTCAAATAGCGGTTGAATAGCCGTACAGGGGTTGGGAGCTGGAACGATTACTTCGTCTGTGCATATTGTGTTGTCTGATTTGGTCACGCTCCGCGAGCGTGGCACGTTCACCGGTGTAATGGCAATGTGTGCCTCCTGTCTCTGCCTTTGTCTCTGGAAACCTGCTGATACCTTGTAGCTCTTGGGCGCTCGGTGGTGGTGTTGGTCCTGTCATAGGAGGTTCTTTGGCTCAGAGTGGGAATTGGTATGTAACTAGTTGGCGATTCAATTTTTTTTTATCATTCTCAATGCGTTTTGTTTTTCCTCCACAGGAGATGGTTGTTTTGTATGTGTAACCTGAATATTAATATGATCATTATCGCGAACAATTGATACAGATTTCAACCTCCCGATATGTGCCGTCAATGCAATCCTGGTGCTGCTCTTCTTGCGTCTTAAAACCCCACCTGCAACTCTACGAGAAAAGCTTAGCAAAATGGATATCATGTAAGTGCTTGTGAACTTGTGTATGCTTAAAAGGTCTCACTTATCTTGTAGAGGGAACATTCTCGTCATAGGGTCTACCACATCTGTTGTGATTGGGCTTACATGGGGAGGTGTGCGGTATCCATGGTCATCAGCCCGCGTCCTATCTCCCTTGGTTATTGGCCTCGTAGGGCTTGGCGTGTTCGTTATCTATGAGATCTACTTTTGCAAGCCACCAATCGTGAGTGCTTTCGTGGGTACAAGACAAGCACTCTCGACTGATATCTTTTAAGGTCCCCATTGTGATGCGCATGAACTGGACGGGCGCTAGTGGATACCTCCAGAATTTCCTAATGGCCGTGGTGTTGGCAACCCTAAGTTGTACGTAAGAACCTCACGATGTACTTCCCTGACAGCCATTAACCCGCTATCAGACTGGTACGCGGTCTTCATCGAAGGTTGCAAAGAAAAATCTCCCACGGGAGGAGGTGTCGACGGGTTTGGGTTGACGTACAGCATCAGCCTGATCGGGCTCGTGGGGGGCATTGCACTCAAGAAGACAGGCCGATATTTGATGCTGATATACGTCGGCTGGACTCTCATCATCATCGGTGCTGGACTTCAGACGACACTTCGCGCGGACAGCAGTATTGCCAAAGCTGTCGGCTTCCAAGTTGTCATTGGCAGTGGAATCGGGATGGTCTACGTTGCTGTCATCTTTCCAATCCTAGCATCGATCCCAGTCACCCAGACTGCTCCTGCTATGGCGCTTTACGTGTTCTCACGCAACTTTGGATACGTGAGTCCCTTTCCAACGAGGTTCCTTCTCTTTCGCATAGCATGACCTACGACCTGCCCAACTCAGATCTGGGGTGTCACCGCAGGTGGCGCCATTATTCAGAATGAGCTAAAACATAGGTTGCCTGCCTCTTTCCTTACCCAGTTCCAGCAGGGCGCCGAGATAGCATTCGAGACGATCCCGATTATTCCGTCGCTGAATCAGCCGTTGAAGGACGATGTGCGGAACACCTTTGGTATTGCGCTCAAAGTCGTCTGGCAGGTGTTGCTTGGCATCTCGATTGCGGGGATGCTTTGCAGCGTAGGGGTGAAGCAATTAAAACTACACACGGAAATCGATGAGGACTGGGGTAGGAAGGACCTCCCGGATGATCGAGCATGCCCGTCTACCCAGCCGCCAAAACAAGAGGCTACCAATATAAATAAAGTGCAATCAGTATAGTGTAAGGAGCGTCGGGGCTACGCGTGGAACGGACTTCCCATCGGGAGCGCCCGCATCACGTCCTTTCTTCTAAAATTTCCCCTCCTTTTATCGTTGTCCTTATCGCCTCGCGCTCGACACAACACGTCCTTCAAGCCGTGACACAAGACAAATACGAGCTACCCTTCCCAATCACAGTCTTTTCTGCTCTCATTGCCTTGTTGCTTCTCCCTTTCATTTTTTCCTTTATTTTACTCTTGTCTTGCACTCTCGAACAACGCTTACTGACACTTAGCTGCTACTACGCGGCATCCCCACGTTCTCTCATTTACCCTTCCCTTTATGCACTTATACCCACTATTAAATCTCCATCACTGGCACCCCGGAGGTCGCCTCTACGATACAGATCTTATAGGTAGTGCGCATGTATACAGTATAAGATGGCCCTCCTACTCGTCGGGGAGGGCATTAATTCTAATTAAAATCTCCCCTCTTTTCTTTCCGTCTTACTTCCTAGCGTGCTCTCTATTATCGGCGATCGCTCTGTGGAACTGCTGTCCACACAATCTCGGCCGATCTCTCTGTTGCGTCTCCCACTGTCTTTCTCTGGTCGACTTCTTTTCCCTCTCGTTTCCCCCTCCCTCCCTCTCTTCCCTTAATTGGACGACTCTTCACACTCGCAGCACCTATCTTATCTACAATAGCATCCAAGCCTCGGACCTATGAATCACAGTTAGCGCCGATCTCGCCAGTAAATGCTCACGTAACACGTAATTGCGTAATACACTTACCTAAGCTATCTTACGTAGCGTACTCGGCTACACTACCCTAACACCAGCGGGGGTGTTTACAGCTGATTTGAAAATCGTAGACCCTTCGGAACTTGTCAGTTATCTCGGATATTGGCCCTTGACCTAATTGGGTAAAGCGCCGTTACAAGCTCATCGCCCTTTCGCCTGCCGTTGTCCGCTTTCATGGACCTCCCGACTCCCCCCGACTCCTCCGTGGTCTGTGCAGGTAATACTATGGCACAGTGTACAGTAGATGCCATGCCTAGTCTCAAGAACGGGAAGTTCAGGCCCAATTTCCAAGCAGGTGGTATATGAGAGGCACTGGGATGAGCGAACAAATACTTCTCGCTTTACCTTTACACTGGTATGACACTAGATCCGAATAACGCACGCGCCACGGTTGCAAGGTACCCCCTCGGAGTTGGTCTCGTGCCTCCTACTGTCCCTCAAGACCTTGTACAAGCTCGGCTACACGGAGAATGCAAACCTTCGTCTTCAGGCCACGCCCCTGGAAAATCCGGGCCCGGCCTGTGCAAGGTGCTACGCCCCCATCGGGGGACATGGAGGTACCCAACGTGCCCAAGCTGCCGCGCAACTTGACGATCAATATTAATTAGGAGCTGTTTCTCAGCTGCTTGGATGATATATAGTGATGGGCACGGGTAACCCGCGGGTATTTTTGAGAGTACCCGTACCCTGCTGATCCGGCCCCTCACCAGGAGCCCCTGCACCGTCTGATCCACCCGATTCCAACAAGAGAAAGATGACATTGGTCCACCAAATAGTAGGTCGTCCTTGAGGAGGATTGGAGGTCATGAGCAAGAAAGTGTGTGTGACGAAAAAGTCATAGTCCTAATGTTCAAATAGCGCCAGGCAACTCGACACTGTGTATTGGCTCTCGCGGTTACGCTTAGCGTAACGTAGTAGGCTAGGGGTCGAGCTTGGCTCGGGTTACCTCGCCGGGGGTCGAGCTTGGTGGGCTCCTACTTCCCACCAGTTCTTCGCCACATACAGTATATGGTTTGTTTAAAACTGCCATTTGGGAAAAGTGCACGGGTGTGCTGTGTGCACCGAGCGAAATGTGTTGGCCGCTTCTCGAACCTGCGTGCTATCGCATCCAGAGTCCCCTCTCCCGCCTCCGCTCAATCTCGCTGTTCGCTACGTGACAGCCCTCTTGCTGCCACTGTAGTTCCTTGCGTACTACATGGTGTACGTGTAGAAATCGAGCTCCCGCTGTAAGGAGTGCGGTCGGGGCTGGGCGTGGAACGGAACGCAAACGGACTTCCGTGTCGGAGCGCCCACCGTCACGTGTTGATATCTTTTCTTTTCTCTCGTTGTTCTTATCGCCTCGCGCTCGACACAATACGCGCTTCAAGCCGTGATACAAGACACAACGTTGCCACCACGCGGCAGCCGTACGCTCCCTTTTCATCCCATTTTAGACTTAGCCACCTCCGAGGTTGCCGACACTAGACAGTAGACACAGCGCCGGCTCATGTATATAAGACGGCCCTCCTACTCGTCAAGGAGGGCATCCATCCATCCATCGTCGCTGAAGCTCTACTGCATCAGCAAATTGGTCGAAAAATTATAAGGCTATATAAGGCCTTATAACAGTCAAAAGTGCCAAAACAGGCAAAAGATTGGACAGAGTTATAAGTACTTATAAAGTTAGGGGGGTGTCCGTATATGTTTGGTCAGTTTCTTACAAGACGTTATAAGTTATTCTGGGGTTTATAAGTCATTTTGGAGTTTGTAGGCGATTATTGACCATATTAGCTGTTCTGGAGTTTATAAATAATTACCAACTTTATTAGTCTAAAATAAATTTGGGGACAATATAGGCCAGACATGATCGCTTATGTTTTTCTTGGATATTTATTATTGCTTGTATAATAGTAGTCACACAATATTTAAATTTAAATAGCAGCTTTATTTTTTCTCGACTACACCTACACATAACTTATGTTACTGTAACATGGCAATCTATTGAAACAGAAAAGTGACCCGAGTGGGATTTGAACCCAGGCCTTCCCACATCTGCACCAGGTGCTCTAACCCCTGAGCTACCATGCCTTGGTTTGACCAACTGGATTGGACTTCACATCCTGGCGTCGTGGCTTGTTTGCTGTGTGTTCGTGGTTCGAGTCGTGCCGCCGCGGCTTAGGTGTCACACAACGAGCATGAAGCAAGTTCACATAGGCAAGCAACTCCAAATCATCACGCCGCGCCTGCAGATGAGTGTTAACAGATGTGTAGCAGGCGGTTTCAGTCAAATTCTCGTTCTCACGATAGGGGATATGAAAATGGGTCTTGGGCTCCCTGTACTTCTCCGCAAGACGAAGGTCAATAACATTGGTTGCCGCGCTTGCAGATGCCCATTAAGAAGTTGTCGGGCTTATGGATGAAATTGTGAGAATGAATGTACTCGATGCGAGAGACCTAGAGTACACGTAAGCAGATGAGAACTGATGGACCTGACACCTACGCACGAGTTGGTCAGCCAGAGGACTGTCCTGAGGGAAACTTCCGGTTGCAGAAATTGAACAGATCCTCGAGGGAGGGATCCAATAGATCAATGACCATCGCATTATAATCACATTCGGTACCGAACCAGCGCACAAAAGCGACGCCAATACCACCTGCAAGCGTTTTGTATACTTTGGATTCCTTCTCGAGCTGATGGTGCTTGGGTTTCACGGACTTCAAATTGATGGCGACTTTCTTGCCTGATATGATGTTAATGCCAAGATAGATGTCACCTGCGAGGAAAGTCATTAACGTGCCTCGAAATAGAATATCTACAACGTACCGAAAGAGCCGGATCGTATCTTTTTCCCGAGTCAATATTTGCTTCCGACACGAAGTCACTACACATCCTTTTCGAGCTATTGGTATAACGGTACAATTGGCTGCCTGGACACATTAGCATTGCCGTCAATGTATTTAGAAAAACAGGTAACAGACCTCTCATGATCGTGGCACACCCACACGCCATCCCTATACCTCTTCCCCGCATTGCATTAGGACCAACACGCTTGAACCTAGACACCCTCAAATCAATAGATCGTCGTGGCTCGAAAAGATTGACGGGCATACATGGGGGCGTTTTGTAGCATATCTGGAATGATGAAGAAACGGACCATGCTCCCCCGAATATAGACTTGATCGAGCTGGGATATGCGACCATCACTTCCAGTCACCGTGATATCTTTCAGAGAGATGTTGAGATTGTCTTCTGCTGCAAGGAAGATGTGTACCTAGCCATAGGAGCGGCAAGGTTCGAACGTAGTGGAGATACTCGAGGCCAGCGACTGGCAGCGAGAGTCGTAGGTGAAGCCAGAGGCTGCAGCGTCGATGAAGTCTGGACTCTCGAGAACCACGCCGAGTGGTGTATCTGTGAGCCATGAACACCAACGCTATCGGAAGGTGCAAAGCGGTTCAGGGAAGCCGAGCATATACACACCCTCGGGATAGGGGCACATATGTACGGAGCTGTATGTGGCGGCAATGGGCCTGCGTGTGGGCCAGGAAGCGGTGGGTATCACGATGGGTAATCTGCCTGGGTGGCAGAAGGGCAACGAATGGTCGGGAGCGCTTTGTGTTGTTGGTGTCTGTCGAACGAGTCGCTGCTGGGGCTACTGGGGCGTAGGGAGAGGCTGAGGAGACCACAGCCGCCGCAGCACTAGCAGCAAGCCACGGTTCAGTGCATCAGCAAAAGATCCATTTGCTTTTTTCCTCTTAATTTAGCTTGAAATGGTGAAATGTGGGAATATTGCAAATTCTATGTATTCATGACGTAGCCCTTTTTAATGCGATTCAAATGAGCCCTTAAGCATGCAAATTGGACAAGAATTGACTGAGTTATGCTTAAAACAAAAAACAAAAAAATATGGGCTTATTTAGCTTGAGAGCTCTTGGAACGCTAAAAAGCCATTTTAAGGACTTTTAAGCCATTTTCAAGCAGATGGATCTTTTCCTGATGTGTATTGTCTCGTAAATAGTTATAATGCCTTATAACTGTCAGAAAGTACTGTAAACCGCACAATTCGCGCAATCATACCTGACATACTAGCCAGAATGCGGGCCGCCGTATCAGAGGGGCTGTCTTATAAGGCTTTATATGCGGCCTCCCGTTTCCGAGGCTGCCTCATAAGGCTTTACATGCAGCCTCCCATTTTCGGGGCTATCTCATAAGGCTTTATACGCGGGCCCCCGTTTCCGGAGCTGCCTTATAAGGCATTATCTACGGCCGCTCAATTCCGGGGTAACTTATAAGGCCTCATAACGCACAGAAAACTGTATACGTTTCGCCGGCCCGGAAAATACCGCAAAATCCCCAAAATTTTTCGACCAATTTGCTGATGTGTAAACACCCCTAATCGTCCGGTGGAACCGCTGTCCACACGATCCCGGTTAAGAGTCTCTTTTCCCTCTCTCTTCCTTCTCGTTTCCCCCCTCTCTCTTCCCCTATTTGGACGACTCTTCCACACTCGCAGCACCCATCTTATCTACAGCGCGTCTCGGTTCACGTGCTCCAGGCCGAGCCTCCAGCGCCCTAGTCCTCTTAGCATACATTTTTAATGTCACCTTTTAGTACCCCCATAATTCCTTCCATTCGTGCTGCCATAGACACATTTTCCAGTATATAGTGCATGTATTTACACCCGGGCACCCTCGCGCGTTTACCCACAACCTACACCGCATCCCCCCGCCTAATACACCCGTTTTCCCTTGCACGCGCGCACCGTTTTTCCGCCCAGCTCCGAGTCGTATCTAGTTCGCTAGAGGGATCTTAAAAATGGAAATAGTAATCTGTTCTCTGAGCCACTCAGCCACTGCCAGACACTGCCAGACAACGCAGTGCCGGCGCTCGTCGTGATTCGTGAAACTGGAGAAAAGAAGACTACTACAGTAGTAGGTACGTATACTATATCTACATGATACACCCATGATACTCACGTTGGCTTATGTGCTTCCTTATTTACTCCAAACAATTTGCTGGTCAACTCAGGCTGTCTGAATTTGATTGCTCTGCTATACTACGTACAGTACTCAGGCTGTACATAGTAAAAGTGTTCAATCGTAGACGGTAGACTAACTCGGCCTCTGCCGTAGGTCCGGCAACCACCCGTGGCAGAGTCGTGGCAGCCTGCCTTCTCCGCGGCGATCAGGCATCAACACCTTCTCGCTAGCATTTCGTTTCTCAGATGAGATCTTTTTTATATCTGAAGTGATCTGAGATATTGATCCTGTGCTTCTGTACTGCATGCGAATACAAAATCATGTCACGATATCCTCTCTGGCTCCTTGCTCACCTTAACGTCACTGGGTACTGGATGGTGCGTGTACTTTCCCCCTTTTTAATTCGCCAAATTCAATACCTTCTCCAATTTCTTTTAGCTCACTTTTGTTTATTCTGGACTTTGCGACTAGCACTTTTCGTTTTGACAACTGAACATACTGAACGCTTCGTCTAATCCGCGTAACACATCCAACAAAAATGCGACGGTACCACATAGTCTTTGAAATGCTTCTCATCCTTTCTATCATCGACTTCACTCTCGCGGCTCCTGTACTGGTACAAGAGAAACGTCAACTATACGTCGATGTGGTGCAAATACCCAAAGACGTGAGAACTCTGTGAGGAAGCGGGTGGGGGAGGATGATTTAGCGAAGCTGGCGGAGGAGTACCTCGAGACAGGGGGGAAACCAATTGAGTCGTCAGACACACATGCCCCGTCGGGCTCAGCGCCGCAAGGGCCCGACCATGGGCCAACGACGAACGTGGCGCAGGCGCCACCGCCGAACCTGGCACCGTCAACAAGCAATCCGGATTCGTTGATGAAACCGCCGAGCCAGTCGTGGGAGGCGTCGATGCCTGGGGGTACGTTCAAAGAGCCGTGGAACTACGGATATTCGAGTCAAGGCGGCCACTGGCATAACCCCCTAGATCCAATGTCCATACCAGGGTCACCAGGGCATGGCTCAGACAATAAATGGACGTGGAACAACGAATATTTGAGTCAAGACGACCACTGGCATAACCCCCTGGATCCAATGTCCATACCAGGGTCGCCAGGGCATGGCTCGGACAATAAATGGACGTGGGCAAAGGCGCCGAAATCGAACCCGAACCCGAACCCAATGCCGTCGACAGAACCGGACCCGAACTTCGACTGGGACCATTGGAGGAATGTGGAGTCTCCACCACGACAGACGGCGACGTGGTCGAATGTGCCGAAATCGAAACAGATCTGGATCCCAAAGCCGTCGGCAGACGCGGACCCAGACTTCGACTGGAAATATTGGATGACTATGGAGTCCCCACCACGGCAGAAACCGGCGCCGAGACCAGCGATGCCGAAACCAGGACCTTTGAACCCAAGTTTGTCGACTGAGCTCGACTCGGACCGTAATTTGATGGCGGCGAATCGGCCACAGTCCTCACAGTCACAGTCATCGACAGAGTTCGACTCGGACCATGATAATTTGAATTCACCATCGCCACCGCCAAGGATCTACTCCCAATCGGACCCAGGGTCTTCACCATTGTCCTACTCACCACGACCGACAAGGATCTACTCGTACTCGGACGCTGGGTCGCCGAATGAGCCCGCATCGCCGGATGCTGACTGGCGGAAATTGCCCGAAGGAGGGATGCTTGTTGGGCCGCCACCAAGCCCAGCGGCGACAGATGATCCCGACCTTCAGTTTGACCATCAGTCGTCGAGCACGGCGCCGGGCGTTCAGCCGGTAGTTCTTGACGCTCAAGATTTGGCCTATACACTGAAAGGCAAAGGGAAGGTATTGCGTCGTGTTTCCAGCACCGCCAGAGATGTTGGGAATGCAGCCGAGGAGAGAGTTGCAGCAGCCTGCTGAAATGGTCGCTTGATCCGGGGAGTGTGTTTCTTTCTCGTCCAGACTCAGTGACTCACTCTTCTGCCTACCCCCAAAATCGATCATTTTTCTAGTTATGACGGTGAGTGACAATTTTTGAACAATCTACCTGTCACAGTGGCCTGTGTTCTTTACAATTATTGGTGTCTTCGGCCGTACTGCTGGCACATCTTCACATATGTTGTCTCCGAGATTATAGAACCGAAATGAACTGGCATCATGTGATCATACTACTGTAGTCTGAGGTTCCACATTTCTAATTGCTTGGTCTTGATCTTACTGTACTGTGTGCTACCGCCCCGCCCGTCTGCATCCTAGGTTTGAGTATCGATTTTTGTCCTCTTTGCTTCTCCCCTATTTATTGTCCAGTTTCTGCCATGTCCCATCTTCCCAATGCCATATGTGCGTGTGCGTTCCCTGACCTGCACACTGCAAGGACTGCGAGAAGATGCACAACACATAAAAAATATGATATGTTTTACCAAATTCTCTGCAGATCTAAGTATGATCTTTTCTCGCCACAAAGACACCCCATCATCAAACCAGGACAAGCTTGAAAGCAGAAATACCCGCGTCATGATACCAGCCCGTGTACCGAACTACCACTCATTTAAATATCTCACACAGTGTTTCAACAATTGCAACAAATTACAATGCTCATTATCCGGTGCTTTGAATCATTATGCATTTTTATTTGAGAGAACATGTAAAAGCCGTCGCCAAGGTCCCAAGTGATGTGTCTATCGGCGGCTGGTCTTGCCTGCCTTGCGTTTTCCAGAGAAGAGATGCTTGGGCTAAAAAAAAT
>WTXE01000564.1:0-14318 GCA_022496225.1 Russula aff. rugulosa BPL654 | reverse complement strand
CAAAAACTTCCAATGTTTGGCTGTTTCGGAAAGATGAGCTGACAACAAATCAGGAAAATTCTGTAAAATAATGAAAATAATATATGTTATAGAATAGCATCTTAGCTTTCGAACAAGCCTAATATTCACGTGATTTGGATCAGAATTGATGTAGTTATAGGCGAAATAAAGAGCTGTATCATTGGGACAGTTTTTTGACCCTTTTATTTTGTAGTAATGTTTCATAAATAGAGACACCAATTTATATCCCAGAAGGCTGAAATTGAGCATGGACATAGTGTGACCTATAGTAAACTCAAATCAGGTGCAAGTCACCCAAAACAGTTTGCTCCTTCTCTGCTATTACCATTAACAAATCTTTTTCCCATTAACTTTAATACATATTTCTCTTCTTTAGACTGACCACCCACTTAAATGGCAGTCAGAATAGCATTTAAAAGCATTTTAATAAACTTATAGCATTCATAAAAGTACCTTTCTCACCTATTAAGACTCTTTAAAGGTATTATACAAAGTTTTCTTAGCGTAAAACATACTAAATAGCTTATTTCTTATGTTTAGAGAAGTGTAAACAGCTCTATGGGTTATCAAAATCCTTAAATCAATTAAGGACACTAGTATCTTTAACAATTTGAGCATTACTCCTAGCATATCAAGCCTTATGACAAAACCTCTCTAAAGTTGCTATAGCATTTTTATCAAACTTAGCTAATGACTAGCTTAAGAAATAAAATTGCTAAAAATCTGAAAATATTTGTAACATAATGAGATTAATCCACTAGGGGTCCTCTGCCAACTCTAAGCAATCCAATCACCTGTTCCTGGTATATTAAGCTGGCTAAGTCTGACTAAAATGATTTACCCTAACTTTAAAAGGGTTTTTGTGCCATAAGGCTTGATATACTAGAGAATGCTCAAATTGTTAAAGATACTAGTGTCCTTAATTGATTTGGATTTTGGTAACCCATAGAGCTGTTTACACTTCTCTAAACATAAGAAAATAAGTTATTTAGTATGTTTTACGCTAAGAAAACTTTGTATAATGACCTTTAAAGAGCTTAATAGGTGAGAAAGTACTTTTTATGAATGCTAGAGTTTATTAAAATGCTTTTAAATGCTATTCTGACTGCCATTTGAAGTGGGTGGTCAGTCTAAAGAAGAGAAATGATGTATTAAAGTTAATGGGAAAAAAGGATTTGTAATGGTAATAGCAGAGAAGGAGCAAACTGTTTTGGGTGACTTGCACCTGATTTGAGTTTACTATAGGTCACACTATGTCCATGCTCAATTTCAGCCTTCTGGGATATAAATTGGTGTCTCTATTGATGAAACATTACTACAAAATAAAAGGGTCAAAAAACTGTCCCAATGATACAGCTCTTTATTTCGCCTATAACTACATCAATTCTGATCCAAATCACGTAATATTAGGCTTGTTCGAAAGCTAAGATGCTATTCTATAACATATGTTATTTTCATTATTTTACAGAATTTTCCTGATTTGTTGTCAGCTCATCTTTCCGAAACAGCCAAACATTGGGACAGTTTTTTGAGCCACTGTATGCCTGAAAAAGCCTGCCAGCAAGAAAGAGATGGTTGGACTCAATATGAGCAGGGCGAATGTGAAAGCGATAGCGAAGGTATTCCTGCAAAGAGACATATTTTGTCTGATCTCTCTGATCCTCCAACTCCTTATAGGGAATCCTAGGATACCATCCCATCTGTCCAGTTGGAAAAAGAAGGACATAGCGCAATGATGGATAAAAGGGATGAGAGTCAGAGATTCTGAAAAGGGAGCGAGGATGATAAGGCAGATTCTTCCTATAAATGATGATGTCCTGAGGCCCAGTAACCCGCTCTCCATCACCAATCACAACAACAGCTATCTCATTGACAGTTTCTTCAGGCAAATTGTAGCGACGCCTGTCAGAATTTTGATCAAAGTAAAGAGAGATTGAGCATCGCTGATCAGGAGGAAGGGTGGTGGTCAATTCAAAGGCTTGCTGATAAAGATGGACAGCAGGATGTGAAGCATGAAGAATTCCCTGAAGTAGACCCATAATTGCACGGTTAAGAGGATTATTTTGTCGATTGTTTTGTTGATTGTGCCCTTCATGAATAGCCATGCGACGATCAATAGCATGGTCATAAGAGATGTTGTCATGAATGTAAAGCTGAGAGTATATAGGGTTTTCACCCTCAGGGGGAAGAATAGAGCCAGCCTGATGAATAAGCTCTCCACGCAAGACAAAGGAGTAGGGGCCACCACCATTCTGATTGATAGAAGGATCAGTTGTTTTGCCAACAGAAGTCATGGCCAGGGAATTGTTGTAAAAAAGGATGTGCTTGTGAAAATCAGGGCCAAGTCGATCCTCGCGAGTGAAAAGACGATAAAGATCTGGTGAAACCTTCTGAAGCTTAGGAAGCTCAATCTTGCCTTGATAGCAACACATGCCAAACTTGGGATTATTGATGGTTGAGTGATAAAGGGCTTCAGCTTTCCAATGAAGAGCATGGCAAGAAGGACATTCAATGTTCATCCTTTCAAGATTGTGAACCTCCCAAGTAGGATCAAAAGGTCGATAAGCAATTGGAAAGTGTGGTAGATCAAGGACATGATCAAATAATAGAGGCTGGGGCTGTGGTGGTTGTGGCAAATCAACAATGTGATTAAATAAAGCTGGCTAAATATAATAATCAGTAAAAGGGATTTCAAGTAAAAAGTAAAAGGAAATACTAACAGGAGTGGGTATACGTATTAAATTAGGTTCTGGAGAGGAAAATGGAGCAAAAGGGGCAAGGGCAGGGACAGGGGCAGGGGCAGGGACAGGGGCAGGACCAGGACCAGGACCAGAACCAAGAATAGGAGCAGAGGCTGGAGCAAAAGCAGGACCAAGAGAAGGGGAAGGAACAGAAACTGAAGAGACAGAAGGAATAGGACTAATGACAGCAAAAGTGGAGGAAGAAGAAGCTACTGGTAAAAAGGGCTAATAAAATATTAATAAAGTAATAAGCATATATTAATAAAAAGATAAAACTTACAAACTGATCGCATTCTATTATTTGTTTGAGGAAATGAAGGAAGAGCAGCATGTGCACTGCTAACTGAGCAGAGGACATAGTTTGTCGAGATGGAGCAGATGGAATTGAGGTTAAAGTGGATGCATCAGATGTAGCAGGTGCAATAAATATAGGAAGTGGCACAGTGGAGGAGAGGAGGGAAGGGGGGGAGCAGAGGGGCCAAGCATAGAGGCAGAGACAGAACCAAGAGCAGAGTGGGATATAAAAGTAGAAGGTGAGGCAAAAGAAGGAAGAACCTATATTATTTAACAGTTAGCATAATGAATTATTAAAGAAAAGTAATAAATAACATACAGGTAGTGGTTGTCCATAACGCCCTCTTCTAGATGAGATAGGAAAAGGCTGAAGATTTCTCATGCTAGCCACAATATTAGCAGGCAAGTGATTAAAGGATTGCCCATTAAAAGTGACAGATGATTGTGGTGGAGGTAAAGGAGGTGGAAACATAGCAGGAAGTGCTGTAGAAGCAGAGGGAACTCTACGCAGTTCAGGAGAACTTCTATTACGTTGAAGACGCTCCTGATTTCTTACAGCTTGCTGATAAAGCTGAGGTGATGTGGGGGGAGAAGCAGGTGATGGTGGTTGTGGTGGTGGTGGAGTGGCAGGCATGAGAAATAATACAGCGTTTAAAGGAAAAGGAAGGGAAGGGAAGGGGGGGAATAGACCAAGACCAAGACTAAGCGTAAGAGAGCTGCCAAAGCCAAGCAAGAGAATAGAAGTCGCCAACCAAATTCTTTAAGGAAAAGGGGACTCGGCTAATTCGCTAGAGGTGCGATTGCAGAGACTATTACTTCCAATTAAGGAAGGGGAGGTAACTGTATTGTGGCTTTTACACCACCCCACCAGCCCGGTCTCTCTACCCCTAACACCAAGTGAATAGGTCCCACTCTTGAAAAAAATCAAGAGGATAGCAACCGGGAAACACCCTGCTTGCGCAAGGAACCCAGGTAGGTAGGACTTCACTGAAGTATTATCCCTTGAACTGCAGAACCGTAAAGGCTCTCCCAATTCCTAAAGAACCTGGCCAAAGAGAAAAGAGCCAGGAAACAACAGAGAGCACCAACAAATCCAACCAAGACAAACTGACGACGTGTCAAATTTGCTTGAGATGAAAGTTGTGCAAAGGTCGCCCAAGAGTGCGCCACCAAGAAAGGCCTTGAAGAGGGCTAAACAGTGTCAAAATTAAGAATAAGAATAAGAATAAAATACACACATTTGAGGAAAAAAAACAACCAGTAAAACCCTACTAAAACACCACCAAAAGTTCTTAAAGAAGGCTATTACAAAGTCAAAATGAAAAAAAAGGAATGAAAAAAGAAGTGCTCACATTTGAGGAAAGTACACGTAATGTATGAAGCACACAAAAGATAAAGCAACGTGTGTAGACAAAACCTAAAAAAAAAAGAATAAATCAAATTAAAACTGTGAAAAAAAAGGGAATAAATGATATACAGACTGTTAAGAGGAGTGAGATAAAGCAATAGCAACTGGCAGTTGAAATAGTTGCTGTTGCAGTGGCAGTAGCAGTGAGAAACAGAGGCAGAGGCAGAGGCAGAGGCAGAGGCCACAGGCAGTGTTGTGTCGAAAACCGAAAAAAAAATCGTGCTGACTAAGCATGATACCTGGCAGCAGCCACCCAAATAACCAGCGTCGTATACGGCCGTTTTTTTCAAGCGTGGGAACCCCTTTCCTTTTATGTGTGGGATTGTTCTCGCGCTTTTTTGCTGTGTGGGAAACCAATTCCTTTTATGTGGAATTGTTCTCGCACTTTTTGCTGTGTGGGAAACCCTTTCCTTTCTTGTGTGGGTTCGTTTTCGCTTTTTTTCAGCATGGGAAACACCTTCTGTTCTTGTGTGCAGCTGCTGGCTGTTCTCGCGCCTTTTTACAGTGTGGGAAACCCTTTCCTTTCTTGTGTTGGTTTGTTTTCGCTTTTTTTCGGCGTGGAAAATGCCTTCCTTTCTTGAGTGCAGCTGCTGGTTGTCAGCTGCTATCGCAGCTGACCAATCTGCTGACCAATTATGACTAAGAATCACCTTTTTTGCTCTCGCTTCGCTCGAGCGCTCATTCCAAATTGAGCGAAATTTCGCTCCTTTTCGGGTGACCCTGTTATAATATATAGGACAAGCTTTTGGCCGTGCCTACGGCACGGGTCGCTCGCAGGCTCACTCCCCGTACCTGCGGCACTGGCCATCAGCTTGTTGGGGGCGTTGCCCCCAAACCCCCTTTCGTCTCCATGTGCAGTCCCATACTAAAGTAAATATGGTGTGAATGCAAATACCAGAGCATGGCTCTGAGTGCCTATTGCTGTTGGAAACATATATACAGCATACATATGCACTGTTGTATAGTATTGTACAATGCATACAGTTAGCAGCATTACCATATCATCCTTACCATAATTAATACCAGTCAGTAAACTATTATAATACACTTGTTAGCATACCAAATCCTTTATTAGAAAAATGTCAATTTGCTTTAAAATGGCTTGAAAGTTGAAAGCCTTTTTTGCTAATGGTTCAAGTGTTTAAAGCTTTTAAGCTGTTACAACCTATACATGTATTTTGTTTTAAGCATACTATACTATACCAGTGTTGGCAAATAAAAAGATGTTTAGTTGAGTCAAAACTAATATGCAATAATTAATAAATAGATAAACAATTTTAGATATACTTACTATACTATTTTGATTAATTTGACAGTTACATGTCACAGGTTACAGCAACCTGTGCCATATTGAAATTTGAGTCCTGTTATACATTGGGCCCATGTTGAATCTATTCAATCAATTATAAAGAAAAACTTAAAAATAAGGTGTAATGTCAAAAAAAATGACTCACATGAGTCTTTGAAAGCCCTTACAATATGTAATATGTGTAATAAACTATCATTTATCCATTTATCAAATTACAGTATAAAGTGCCTTAATCAGTGACCATCTTCTTGCTGGGAATCTGGATTTTTGAAAGGAGTGATAAGTTACTGTACATTCACCCATAGTTAGTTCTTGTTGAGAAAAGAAAGCTGATGCATCCTACTATGCACACTTGCACACATCTTGATACTCTGTACATTCAACCTTACTGGGTTGAAGGAGGTATAGACAAATGTGCTAAAAGTGCAGACACATGTAGCACTGTGGGTGGCAGAAATGGTGGGTGAAATGACATCTAGGGTGTCAACAGGAAAAATAGCAAACACATTATACTGTGCACACTTGTGCATGTCTTTATACTCTGTACACTCAGCCATACAGGGTCAGAGGAACTGTTGATGAATGTGCTAGAGCTGCAGATGCATGTCACATTGTGGGAAATGGAAACAGTGGATGATACTGTATTCTGAGGATTGACTGGAAAAAGTGAACACATCTTATTATGCACACTTGTACACATCTTTCTACTCTATACACTCAATTATACTGGATTAAAGGAGCCATCAATGAATATGTTAGAGCCACAGACACATGCAGTACTGTGAGAAACAGAAATGAAGAATGGTACTTCACTTAGCAGTACTGACAGCTCATAATGGAAAAATGGAATCTAACATTGTTAAAAATATTGGCTTTGTAACAGGTCACACAGCCTCCTATATTGGAGTGTTAAAATAAATAAATGTGTCAGTCACACAGGTGTGCCCAATTGATCAAAATAGTATAGTATGTACAATTGCAGTGGCAGTAAATAGTGGCAGAAGTAGCATGTAATAATTAATTAATTGGTAAAAAATTATAATATAAAGCAATTATTGGTTAATAAGTAGCTTTGCTAACTAATTTGAATAAGCAGAAGGACTGCAATTGTATGACAGCTTTTTTAGTGTGTGGGAAACCCTTTTCCTTTCTTGTGTGAGATTATCTCCACTTTTTCATTGTGTGGGAAAGTGTTTCCATTCTTGTGTGGGACTGTTTCGACTTTTTTGCTGTGTGGGAAAGTGTTTCCATTCTTGTATGGGACTGTTTCGACTTTTTTGCTGTGTGGGAAAGTGTTTCCATTCTTGTGTGGGACTGTTTCGACTTTTTTGTTGTGTGGGAAAGTGTTTCCATTCTTGTGTGGGACTGTTTCGACTTTTTTGTTGTGTGGGAAAGTGTTTCCATTCTTGTGTGGGACTGTTTCGACTTTTTTGTTGTGTGGGAAAGTATTTCCATTCTTGTGTGGGACTGTTTCGACTTTTTTGTTGTGTGGGAAAGTATTTCCATTCTTGTGTGGGACTGTTTCAACTTTTTTGTTGTGTGGGAAAGTATTTCCATTCTTGTGTGGCTGCTATCGCAGCTGCTGACCAATCTGGCTCTCGCTTCGCTCGAGCTGCTGACCAATGCTGACCAATGCTGACATCAGCGCTCCTTCCTTTTGCAGTCGGCGAGAAATAAGTAATGGACAAGCTTATGGCCGTGCCTACGGCACAGGTCGCTCGCAAGCTCACTCCCCTCGCCTTCAGCACTGGCCATCAGCTTGTTGGGGGCGTTGCCCCCAAACCCCCTTCATCACCATGCACAGTTCCCATTCATTTATTTGTCCCTTTACACAGTTCCATTCATTCATCTGTCCTTTTATACAGTTCCATTCATTCATTTGTCCCTTTACACAGTTCCATTTATTCATCTGTCCACACCTGACATTAGAGAATCACACCCCAAAGCAATAGTAACTTTATGATCAATTCATTATTAGCTATCTATCATTTCAGTCACCATACATAGAAGGAATTCCTCCTATTCAGTTCAGTCAGTGACTTGGAAAACACCCAATCGTATATTTTCAACTGTTTCAATAGTATTTCACCTTATAAGTGACACTTTTAACCACTACCTTTACACAGTTCCATCCTTTTACCCATTCCTTTATACATTTGTTCTTCCACTCATTCTTTTATATAATTCCATTTATCCATCCATTCTTTTATATATTCCTATTCTTTCACTAATTGCTTACACAGTCTCATTTTTCTATCCATTCCTTTAGGGCCTGTTTGGCAAACCAATTGTTTCAACAATCAGCCAGATTGTTGCATTTGATTATTTAGCTGCTGTCACAGGCTGTGTGAATGTATGATGGGTCTAAACAGTCTAAATCTCATGCATGCCTGAGCCGTTTGATAGCCGCTCATAAGCAATTTACATCATATTTACAAAACCACATCCGTACACTACAACTGTTGAAATAAAAAGTGACCATAACTGGATTTGAACCCAGGCCCTCCCACTGCCTACAAAAATATGCCAAATGCTGTAACCACTGAACTACCCAGCCTCAAGTTTAATTAACCCAGATTATGCCTTATATATTCTAAAGCATCAACCAAGGCTACTGTATACAGAGTTCCATTCTTCCATCCATCCCTTTATACAGTCTCGTCCATTCATCCATTCTTTTATACAGTCAAATAGTCCAATACAATTTTTATTTATAGTCATAACTCTTTATCCAGCCTTAATAGTTAATTTAATTAAGAATTTTTAGCAGTTACAATTATAATTACAGTTTCAGTAGCAGTATTGACAAATAAAAAAAAGTTTAGTTGAGCCAAAGCTAATATGCAATAATTAATAAATAAATAAACAATTTCAAATATATATACAATTGCAGTGGCTATAATAGTAACAGAAGTAGCATGTAAAAATTAATTAATTAACTGTCATTCCATTCATTTCCTTATATAGTCCTATTCTTTCATTTGTGCCTTTAAATAGTCTCATTCTTTCATCCATACCTTTACAAAGTTTCATTCTTTGTTTCATTTCTTTATACAGTCCTATTCTTCCACTTATTGTTTTACACAGTTTCATTCTTTATACAGTGGCTCAAAAAACCGTCCCAATGTTTGGCTGTTTCAGAAAGATGAGCTGACAACAAATCAGGAAAATTCCTTAAAATTGTGAAAATAATATATATTATAGAATAGCATCTTAGCTTTCAAACAAGCCTAATATCACGTGATTTGGATCAGAATTGATGTTGTTATAGGCAAAATAAAAAGCTGTATCATTGGGACAGTTTTTTGACCCTTTTATTTTGTAGTAATATTTCATAAATAGAGACACCAATTTACATCCCAGTGGGCTGAAATTGAGCATGGACATAGTGTGACCTATAGTAAACTCAAATCAGGTGCAAGTTACCCAAAACAGTTTGCTTCTTCTCTCCTATTACCATTACAAACCCCTTTATTCTCATTAACTTCAATACATCATTTCTCTTCTTTAGGCTAACCACCCACATCAAATGGCAGTCAGAATAGGACTTAAAAGCATTTTAGTAAACTTTAGCATTCATTAAAAATATCTATCTCACCTATTAAAGCCCTTTAATAATCATTATACAAAGCTTTCTAAGCATAAAATATACTAAACAGCTCTAATAAATTGCCAAAATGCTTAAATCAATTAAGGACACTAGTGTCTTTAACAATTTGAGCATTACTCCCAGCATACCAAGCCCTATGGCACAAATACCTCTCTAAAGTTGCTATAGGTCATTCTTGTCAAACTTAGCTAATAAATAGCTCAAGAAATAAAACTGCTAAAAATCTGAAAATATTTGTGAAAATAGATGAGATTAAACCACTAGGGGTACTCTGCCAACTCTAAGCAATCCAATCAGCTGTTCCTGATATATTAAGCTGGCTAAGTCTGGCTAAGATAATGTACTCTAACTTTGAAAGGGTATTTGTGCCATAAGGCTTGGTATGCTGAGAGTAATGCTCAAATTGTTAAAGACACTAGTGTCCTTAATTGATTTAAGCATTTTGGCAATTTATTAGAGCTGTTTACACTTCTCTAAACATAAGAAAATAAGCTGTTTAGTATATTTTACGCTTAGAAAGCTTTGTATAATGATTATTAAAGGGCTTTAATAGGTGAGATAGGTATTTTTAATGAATGCTAAAGTTTACTAAAATGCTTTTAAGTCCTATTCTGACTGCCATTTGATGTGGGTGGTTAGCCTAAAGAAGAGAAATGATGTATTGAAGTTAATGAGAATAAAGGGGTTTGTAATGGTAATAGGAGAGAAGAAGCAAACTGTTTTGGGTAACTTGCACCTGATTTGAGTTTACTATAGGTCACACTATGTCCATGCTCAATTTCAGCCCACTGGGATGTAAATTGGTGTCTCTATTTATGAAACATTACTACAAAATAAAAGGGTCAAAAAACTGTCCCAATGATACAGCTTTTTATTTTGCCTATAACAACATCAATTCTGATCTAAATCACGTGATCTTAGGTTTGTTTGAAAGCTAAGATGCTATTCTATAAAATGCATTATTTTCACAATTTTAAGGAATTTTCCTGATTTGTTGTCAGCTCATCTTTCCGAAACAGCCAAACATTGGGACAGTTTTTTGAGCCACTGTAAGTAGTTTTTTATATGAGTTTATATTCTTATACAAAGTTGGACAGATTTATAATTATTTTCATTTTTAATAATTAATTTAATTAAGAACTTTCAATAGCAGTGTTGACAAAACAGAAAGTACTATAATTTAGTTGAGTCAGTGCTAATATGCAATAATTAATTAGTTAAAGAACAAACTCAAATACACTGTATGTATTGCAGTGACAGTAATAGTGGCAAAAGTAGCATGTAAAAATTAATTAATTAATTAATTGGTAAATAATTCTAGTGTGAGTGAAAAACAAAAAGTGAGCTAATATGTAATAATTAATTAATTAATTGTTTCTGTAATTGTGGGAATCCTATTCCTTTCTTGTGTGGAATTGTTTTCACTTTTTTAGTGTGTAAAAAAGAGTTTCCATTCTTGTGTGGGATTGTTTCAACTTTTTTGTATGTAGAAAAGTGATTCCATTCTTGTGTGAGACTGTTTTGACTTTTTTGTTGGGTGGGAAAGTGTTTCTATTCTTGTGTAGGACAGTTTCAACTTTTTTATTGGGTGGGAAAGTGTTTCCATTCTTGTGTGGGACAGTTTTGACTTTTTTATTGTGTGGGAAAGTGTTTCCATTCTTGTGTGAGACTATTTCGACTTTTTTCCTGTGTGGGAAAGTGTCTCCATTCTTGTGTGGGACTATTTCGACTTTTTTATTGTGTGGGAACATGTTTCCATTCTTGTGTGGGATTGTTTCGTCTTTTTTGTTGTGTGGGAACATGTTTCCATGCTTGTGTGGGACTATTTCGACCTTTTTGTTGTGTGGGAACGTGTTTCCATTTTTGTAAAGGATTGTTTCGACTTTTTTGTTGTGTGTGAAAGTGTTTCCATTCTGGTTGTCAGCTGCTATCGCAGCTGACTAATGCTGACAAAGCTTTCAAGCACGCGTTCCATTCTCGGAACTTGTGTTATACGGCTGACCAATCTGCTGACCAATTATGACTAAGAATCACCTTTTTTGCTCTCGCTTCGCTCGAGCGCTCATTCCAAATTGAGCGAAATTTCGCTCCTTTTCGGGTGACCCTGTTATAATATATAGGACAAGCTTATGGCCGTGCCTACGGCACGGGTCGCTCGCAAGCTCGCTCCCCTCACCTTCAGCACTGGCCATCAGCTTGTTGGGGGCGTTGCCCCCAAACCCCCTTCGTCTCCATGCACAGTTCCCATTCATTTATCTGTCCCTTTATACAGTTTCATTCATTCATTCATTCCTTTATACAGTTCCATTCATTCATCCGTCCCTTTACACAGTTCCATTCATTCATTCATCCCTTTACACAATTCCATTCATTCATTTGTCCCTTTACACAGTTCCATTCATTCTATTCATTCATCCATTCCTTTACACAGTCCTATCATTCTATTTATTCTTTTATCCAGTTTTATTGTTCCACTCATTCTTTTATATAGTGTCACAATAAGATTAATTTAATATAATGGAAGAACTAATGTTTAATTGTAACAATGTGACAAATAAACAAAACTACTAACCTAATGTAATGAGAAAACTGATAAAGTACTCTTCCTACATCAGAATCGACTAAATACATGTTTGAAATTAGACAATAAAAGATAGAACAGAAGATGATATATAAAACAGAAACTAAGTGGAGACAGTGCAAGTTGAAAACCATAGTAAATAGATGCATAGAGGCGATGTGAATAGATCAGAAGTCTAATGCTTTAAGATCAGCCTCTAACACATAATTCCATCCATTCATTCATTCATTCATTTCATTTGTCCTTTTATATAGTTTTGCCTTTTTATCCATTCCTTTACACAGTCTTGTTCTTTTATTTATAGTATTTCTTTACATAGTCTCATTCTTCCATTCATTCTTTTACATAGTTTCATTCTTCCATCCATCCCTTTATACAGTCCTATCCATCCATCCATTCTTTTACACAGTCTTGTCCTTCCATATGTCCTTTTACACAATTTCATTCTTTTTTATATGATCATGTTTTTTCATCCATTTTTTACACAGTTCCATTTTTTATAAACAATCCTTTAAATAAGTTAATATTCTTATATAGACACATCCACAGTCAAATAGTCCTATACAATTTTCATTTATAGTCATAACTTTTTACCCATTTTTAATAATTAATTTAATTAAGAATTTTCAACAGTTACAATTATAATTACAGTTTTAGTAGCAGTATTGGCAAATAAAAAGAAGTTTAATTGAGCTAAAGCTAATATACAATAATAAATAAATAAATAAACAATTTCAGATATATATACAATTGCAGTGGCAATAATAGTAACAAAAGTAGCATGTAAAAATTGATTAATTAACTGTCCTTTCATTCATTCCCTTATACAATCCCATTCTTTCATCCATACTTTTACAAAGTTCCTTTCTTTCTTTTTCCCCTTCATACAGCTCTATTCTTCCACTTATTGTTTTATACAATTTCATTCTTTATAAGTAGTTCTTTATATAAGTTTATATTTTTATACAAAATTGGACAGTCTTATGACCTTTTTCATCTTTAATAATTGATTTAATTAAGAACTTCCAATAGCAGTATTGGCAAAACAAAAAGTACTGTAGTTCAGTTGAGTTAGTGCTAATATGCAATAATTAATTAGTTAATAAACAAACTCAAATATACTGTATGTATGTTGTAGTGACAGTAATTGTGGCAGAAGTAGCATGTAAAAATTAATTATTTAATTGATAAATAATTCAAATATGAGTGAAGTCGTAACTAAACAAAAAGTAAGCTAATATGCAATAATTAATTAATTAATTGTTTCTATTCTTGTATGGAATTGTGGGAATCCTATTCCTTTCTTGTGTAGAATTGTTTCCACTTTTTTAGTGTGTTGGGAAAGAGAGTTCCCATTCTTGTGTTTTCACTTTTTTGTTGTGTAGAAAAGTGTTTCCATTCTTGTGTGGGATTATTTTGACTTTTTTGTTGTGTGGGAAAGTGTTTTCATTCTTATGTGAGATATTTTTGACTTTTTTGTTGTGTGGGAAAGTGTCTCCATTCTTGTGTGGGACTATTTCGACTTTTTATTGTGTGAGAAAGTGTTTCCATTCTTGTGTGGGACTATTTCGACTTTTTTGCTGTGTGGGAAAGTGTTTCCATTCTTATGTGAGACTATTTTGACTTTTTTATTGTGTGAGAATGTGTTTCCATTCTTGTGTGGGACTATTTCGACTTTTTTGCTGTGTGGGAAAATGTTTCCATTCTTGTGTGGGACTATTTCAACTTTTTTATTGTGTGGGAATATGCTTCCATTCTGGTGGTCAGCTGCTATCGCAGCTGACTAATGCTATGACCGCTTTTTTGATGTGGGAAATATGTTCCTTTCTTGGAAGGGAATTCTCGCGCTTTTTTTGATGTGTGGGAAAGTGTTTCCATTCTGGTGGTCAGCTGCTATCGCAGCTGACTAACAGTGGCTGCTGACGCAGCTGCTCACCAATCTGCTCTCGCTTCGCTCGAGCTGCTGACAAATGCTGACACTATTTTCTTACAAATCACCGAATATGGGACCGTCCTGTCGTATATTATTAGACAAGCTTTTGGCCGTGCCTACGGCACGGGTCGCTCGCATGCTCGCTCCCCTCGCCTTCAGCACTGGCCATCAGCTTGTTGGGGGCGTTGCCCCCAAACCCCCATTCGTCTCCATGTGTAGTCCCATATTGAAGTAAGCATAGTGTGAATGCAAATACCAGAACAGTAGTATATTATAATACACTTGTTAGCATACCAAATCCTTTATCAGAAAAATAACAATCTGCTTTAAAATGACTTGAAAGTTAAAAGCCCTTAATTTTGCTTGAAATGGGTTTCCAGCATTTCAAGAGCTTTTAAGCTATTACAGACCTATACAATAT
>WTXE01000563.1:0-14359 GCA_022496225.1 Russula aff. rugulosa BPL654 | reverse complement strand
GTCTCTTCGTTGGAGATGTTGAAGGCAACGCTGGAGGTGTTTGGAGGAGGCGTGCCGCCTCCTGGGAGTCCACCCTCTGGAGCCGGAGAGGCACTGGCTCTGGGCAATGAGGGCACTAAAGATGTGGAACGGCTGTTTTCAATATTCTGAGCTCCAGCGACGTCTCAATATCATTCTAAGTATACTTTCGGAGGGGAGTGACAGAACGCACCTTGGGCAGCGCTGCTCTCCGCGCTTGCGCCTCTGCCTCTGCCTCTGCCTTTTTGGCTGCTTCCTCACGCGCTTTCCGTTCTTCCTCTTCCTTCATACGTTCTATGTCACCTCTTCGCATGTATTTCGTAGGTCGTGGTGGTACATTTTCGAGAGCCTTCCGTTTGGAGGCGATTTCAGCTTTGAGGGCGTCCATGGTTGCACTGTGTGCCGAAGATAGATTACCTAAGCAGAGTTGACCCAAAGTTTGTTCGGTTTCCGAGTTGTCGTTCAACACCATCACAATGTCCGACACAGACGCCGCCCAGAGGTGCGCTTGAAGCAGAAAGTCACAATTTATGAGAAAGTGTCTAATTCGTGATTCTGTGCAGCAAATTCGTTCTTCAGACCGCTGGGTTTGATGGTACGTGTCGCTATGACACTTCTACAATTTGCATGGTCATTGACTACTCTGCCCTACAGCCCGCTTCCCTTACACCAATCAGACAAGGCACTGGTAGGCCAGGCTCTTTTTTGGAAGATTCAACCGTCCCTGATTCCAACGCCAAGCTTCCAAAACTATACGGATTACTTCAAGTGTATTTCAGCGAAAGGCGAAGATTTTGCACCGTGCAAGCAATTTAAGCGTGCCTACCACTCGCTTTGCCCCAGTACGTCTTCATTGAATTTTTTTCTTAAAATTCCCTGTGTTAATCTCAGCACCACTAGATGGATGGGTATGCTATACGACTTTTCACTGCCCGCTTATGATTTAACCGGCGCTTTTTATTTGCAGATCGAAAAGTGGGACGACCAGAGGGAAAGTGGCACCTTCCCTGCATCTCTAGAGCCTTGAGCCGCTGTGTCCCTTCGATAAGAATTGTAGAGGGCTTGTCTCTAAATACAAGTAAACATTTCATTTATCACCACTGGATAATATTTACAGCTGAGTACACCGGACATAATGCTCCTCTTGAACGGTCTGTGTGGGTGTTGGAAAGCATACATTACACATATCCTCGGATTATCAAGACATGGTTCAAATGAAGCGTTTCGATGCTTGTAGAACGTCAGATCCTGAGGGCTGAATTCGCTGATGCGTTGCAAGTCCGAGTCTGAGTCCGTAGCGAGGACAACTTCTTCCCACTACGAAGCGCAATGATCCTAATCTATGTCCTTGGTTCACATTGGCGTATACGCGAGCCTTTTAGCGGCTATCGCATGCTAATAGCATCACTGTGGATCAATGTCATTTCTGCCGCACCGTCACAGTTGCCAGTGGAGGCAGACACGCCAAGCCTTTTGGGTGCTTCATGTGTGCCCTCTGCGATTATTGTAACGTTCAGTTTGTGGAGTGGAGTGCTTATGTCGGTCTGCGAGCACCCAGTAATGTAAAGGCGAGCGAAACTTTGAGAACCGTGTGGCCTGTAATGTAGTCGGGCCGGACTTCGGCCCGAAGAGACAAACGTTTGCTGCTGCATGTGGAGTTTTCCCTCCACTCTGAGCGCGGGTGCGACCAGACCAATGTCGGGTATCAATTTCAACTCATGGACCGAAAATGCCACCCGCCTGGGTATGCGGATACAAGAAACTTTGGCGGAGCGCACCAAAGACTTCTCTTCCTTGACAAATAGCGGCGCAGGCTACTACGATACAGGCGAAGACAAAACGAAGAACATTAAAGCACAGCTGGACTCGGGAAGTGAACGGGAAAAGTTGGAAGCGATGAAGCGTCTCATCGCCGTGAGTGTCTCCTCCACCCACATACTCTCTTCGCGTCACCCAGTCAGAGGGTACTAGATGATTTCAAAAGGCCGTAACGTCTCGGAGTACTTCGCACAAGTGGTCAAGAATGTCGCGTCACCAAGCTTGGAAGTTCGCAAGCTTGTGTACATATATCTCCTGCGTTATGCAGAAGCAGAGCCGGACCTCGCATTGCTTTCCATCAATACATTCCAACGTGACCTCGCGGACAGCTCTCCGCTGATACGCGCGATGGCTTTGCGCGTTTTATCCGGCATCCGTGTACAGTCCATTGCGAGCTTGGTTGTGCTGGCAATCAAGAAATGTGCTGCGGATTCGAGTCCGTATGTACGCAAAGCGGCGGCTCTGTCTATACCGAAGTGTTACAGGTGCGTCTCCTGCTGCGGGGTCACGTCCTCAAAGGAAGACTGACAACAGTTTTGCAACAGTCTAGACGAGTCTCAGCTCCCATCGCTTATTGAGATTTTATCTACGTTACTACGCGATCGCTCACCGTTGTCCATTGGTAGTGTCGCGACCGCTTTCGAAGCAGTCTGCCCTACGCGATTAGACCTCCTACATTCACATTATCGGCGCCTTTGCCGCGTGATCGTCGATGTAGACGAATGGGGTCAAGTAAACCTCCTTGAACTCTTGATCCGCTATGCGAGAACGATGCTACCTCGTCCGACTGTTTCGCACAACAACCCCGGGGAAGAAAAGGAAGATGTCGATCCTGACATCGAACTGCTGTTGGCGTCGGCCGAACCACTGTTTCAATCGCGAAACCCCGCTGTGAGTAAACGAGATTCATCGTTCCTATGAGAATGGGTCTTGATGATTTATCAGGTCGTAATGTCAGTGACTCGCGTATTCTATTACCTAGCTCTGCCGTCACAACATCATAAGATAGTCCATCCACTACTCCGACTTCTTGCAACATCACTAGAGGTGGAACGTGTAGTGTTGGCCTACATTCTTTCCATTTCACACACTGCTTCGGTACGTTTTGTGCGATTCCGCACCTATTTGAATAATTGAGTGATCGCAGCACTTGTTCACCCCACATTTTACGCAATTCATTGTTCGGTCCGATGACAGCACGCAAGTAAAGGGGATCAAAACTCGCCTGTTACGGAATTTTGTCACCACTGACAATTGTCAAGCTTTGTTGCGCGAGTTCATCGTTTGTTTACATTTTTCATCCTCCGATAATATAAGTCAACCGACACTCCGGCTATCCGTTTCTAGGATTATACGGATGATGTAGATGAAACACTGGTAGCTGGGGCGATCCAGGGGGTCGGGCATATTGCCCGCACACTCCCTGAATCGACTGCTCAATGTCTGAACGCGTTAATGGCATGTATCAAGAGTCCACATGGTAAACTTCCCTTTTTCATACGCATCCGCTTTGATAACCTCTAATTACTTCCGTAGATTGTGTCGTAGCAAACGCCGTCGTCGAGCTAAAATCCCTCGTTCAAACTCAGATGCAAAGTGCCACCCATGCAGGCCCGTCGTCGATACCACTGACGATCGTCGAGCGCCTTGCGTATCGTATCGACGAGATACGGCATGCACAGGCCCGTGCGTGTATACTGTGGCTCGTCGGACAATACGCCGCGGACGACTCGCCCAACGCCGTGGTTGAGGGCGTGGTACCCTGGGCACCGGATGTGTTCCGCAAGATCGCAAAGTCATTTCGCGATGAGGCACGTGGGCGAACCCTTCTCCTCCGATCAGTTGAGCTCGCTCACACTTTTCTTCCTTCCATTTTTTTCCTCTCTTTTTGGCGCGGCGACGTTTTTTTTGTTCGGTTCAGACCGTGCCTGTCAAACTCCAGGCTGTCACGCTAGCTGCGAAACTTTTGGTCCTATCACCTGCGAACGGAACACTAATTCATCTGACCAAATACGTATTTGCCCTCGCCCGCTATGACCGCAACTATGATGTGCGCGATCGTGGCCGTATGCTCCAACAGCTGCTCGCAGGCGTTGTGCCGGACATAGCCGCGACGGACGCCCAGGACGTCGGCGGAGTCGTGCTCCGGCGCGCACAGGTGCTCGTTGTATTATTCGAAGGCAAGGCGACGCCTCACCGTCACCGCCCCACCCGGAGGCGGTGGCGACAGCTCATCACGATCATGGCGCCGCGCGACGAGGATATGATCATGATCTCGGTACGCTGGGACTCGTCCTTGGGCGTGACGTGCCAAATACGCGTTTACTACCCGACTGGCTCGAACACGGCGTTGATTCGGGCCTTCGTTATGTACCCGATGATGCACTGCCTCGTCGTCAGCAGCAGCAGCCGTTACCGCGATCGGCCACATCGCATCGTCGTCATCGCGTGTTGGAACTGGCGGCCATTCGACGCCGATTGTTGTGCTTACTCCCGTTGAATCCCCCGGAGGGCCTTCGCCTGCTGGGAGCGTGCCGAATAAAGCTGGGTGGACAGATTTGGATGCTTTCTATGCGAGTGAAAGCGAAGAAGAGGAAGAAGAGAGCGAGGACGAAGAAGGTGAGGAAGAGGGAAGCGAGGAAGGTGAGGACGATGAAGAGGACGATGATGGGGAGGAAAGCGATCGACAGTCGGGGGAGGAAGATCATGAGGTTCGTCGGGCAGGTTCACTACAGGCTTCAGATGAAGACGACGGCCCGGGCAGCGATGTGGAAGGGGCGAGTAGTCAGATAGCTGCTGTCAGTGTTCGATGATGACGGGCTAGTTTATTCATTCAAGTTGTTCCTTTGATTTGAGGGTTATAATTTCACCGTCAAGTGATGCGTTGTCGTAAAGACAGCAGCACATTCGAGGTCAAGGAACAGGAACCATGAACTATTCATAACACTTGATAAGAATAACCATAATCGTATAGAAAAACAACTCAGTGCTCGCGCACAAAAGCTAATGACCCCCGGGACGATGGCTGACCACAAGGCATAGAAGCGAAACCACGCTATCTTCACTGCGCTTAACAAGCAATTATTCCTGTTTACAGTAGGGGTAAAGGGCCATCACCCTCTTGTATCCGCGGAGAAATACGGCTCTCACGGTACGCGTTTAGATTCCCTTCGAAGGAACAACAATAACGAAGCGAAAAGAAAAAAAACCCATCGAAACCGAAACAGACAGGTGATCCACGAGATGACCAAGGGGCTGATGCTGATATTGGGACAGATGTTGTAGGTAACTCGTAGTAGTACGGTGATGATGATAGGAAGAAAGACGAGGGCGGTACATAGCCAGCTCTGATTTAATCAAAAGCACATCCGAGCCAGGCACTCGCCACATCGAAGACGTGGGTAATATTGACCCCGCATATTACCAAAAATATTCATTACCATAAGACGCATCAGGGAACCACTTGAGGGCGCGGCGCGGAGGAGGCGTGGGGCGTGACGATCACAAAAGAGGGCACGAGCGAACGAGCGTGCAAGGGAAAAGAGACCGGACGCACGTCACGGTGTTCCTTTTCGCCCACGCAAGCAGCAATCGGCTTCGGGCAGCCTCTTCTTCACTTGTAGTCGTCCCGATGTACAGTAGTGACCCGGGATGGCAGACGAGCCCACCACCTGTAACTCGGTATCCGTGACTGAGCACCGGGAGATGCGGGCGTAGGCTGTCTGTCCCTATGGCGTCCGCCGTAGAAGTTATACTTACACTAGTTGATCCATGTCGGGAACGCGGCTATCAGTGACAATGATCTCGTAGGGCACCGAGGAATAGGTTAGTTTTTGCAAAAATAGCTCTCGGTCGTCAGTGGGAAGCGTGCAGGTGAGGGGATTGTTGTGAGGGGTGAATCCATGGACAATAGCAGGGGATGAAGATTGAAGAGCTAAGGTCTCCGCTGTTTGTTGTTACAGTAAGGCTGGAGACTCGAGGCACGTTCTTCCCTGTGAGAACAGGAGGCACTAGCAGTGATAGCGTCGGTTTTCTCCTCTCCTGGCCATGTATCAACGCGTCAACATAACGTGAACGATAAACCTGTCACTGTCCTCCAACGCAAGACGCCCCAGAGGACTAGTCCGGCAAGATCATCGCACACCACCTAACCGTGACAGTTGACAGAGCCGAGTTCTACCCATTCTGCACCCGAGTTGCATCAACGTCCCCCAACCAAACCGTGTATTTCCTAGCGCATGAAATGATAACGACCCGTGCGTTTACGATCCAACTCGGAGGATTAACATACCCGGAGCTCCCTACACATCCCCTGGTTCGCCCTTGTCGTCGTCGTCGAACCTCGCGTTGCCTGCAGACGTGACAGTGGCTAGTTGTTGCGTCGTCGTCGCGTCGTCGGTGCCACTCCGATCCGTACACGTACAACCCACTCGGTTTTTGCCACCAGCGACATCCCAATTAAACGGCATGTCGAGTTGAATCCTTCTCGCAACATGAGATCGCCGAAAAAGTCGTAAAATGGTCATAGTTGGGTTTGAGTTCGAAGCGGAGTGAGCGGCAGTGTTCGAAAAAAGTGTGAAACTCCACCGGGAGGCCCAGGAACAAATTGTGCGTGGTGATTGTGCGTTTGCTTTCCAGAATGGCCTCTTCACTCAGGCCCTGCCATGGTAAACTCCCCCAAAGAAAGTAAAATAAGATGACTCCAAATCATCTCGCCTTCCAAGCTCCATGCCCATGTGACTATTAATGGACGCGAAGGTAGTCGTTCCCGTGAAGCCAACACCACTGTCGAATGGGATGTGCGCCCATGTCCTGGGGTTCCGATATTCCTTCGATAGTCCAAAATCAATGAGATACACCAAGTTCGCCTGATTGCCAGCACCCATAACGATATTGCTTGGTTTGAGGTCGCGGTGAATGTAGTTGCGGGAATGAATGTACTGTAGGCGACGAAGCTGGACACAGTACATATTAACCTGTCAGTTGTGGCCTCAGAAGTCAAATTTACTCACGAGCTGCCTAGCCAGGGCAAAACGGTCTTGATCGTGAACTGAAACCCAGAGCGAACAAAGAGGTCTTCGAGAGATGGACCAAGGCAATCAATTACCATTATATTGAAGCCGTATTCTCTGCCAAACCAATGCACATGAGGGATGCCAATCCCTCTGTTAAGCTCCTTGTAGACAAAGACCTCGTGCTCTAGCGTGTGATCATTTCCTTGCACAGGCTCGAGTTTGAGAACGACGGTTTCCCCAGAAGAAAGATCATGCGCAAAATATACCTCATCTATTCACCAAGGCCTGTGAGTCAAATATATATAGGAGAATATGTTTCTACAGACATACGAGAGGGCCCTGATGGCAGTCTTTCTTCCAACCTATATTGCCCGTTTACTCGAATAAGATTCATGAAAATCGTCGCTTCAAGGAAAGACTGGTGGATAAATTAGATGACAGAATACCAGGTCAAACAGTAGGCATTACTCACGACGTGGTAAAAGGCAGGCAAAAGCTTTCGTAGATACGTAAAGTTGAACCATTAAAAAAATGTTGAACATGTTGAACATGTTACAAGCATCGTTTCTGGTGAAGTCAAAGCCGGGACCGTCAAGCCGCTATACTCGTAAGTTCAATTACCATCATGATGATTTGCTATTCTTCGCATGCTATCCTCAATGGCTCTCCTTTCGCATTAAAATTGCCACTGTGTGCTCGTTGTGACATGGCTGGGTCCAGGCTGGAGGTAACAGTCGTAATAATCTCGCAGGCCAAGTGGGGCCTCCCTCCCTCTCCTCCTGCTATCGTGCCCACATCAAATACCTCGCAGAATTGTTGCCTCTTTCGATATCACAAACTCGCGCACGTCGCCTGCCATTCCTCTACCCCATTAAAGTGCCGTTGGGGCGTCACCAGCAAGAACGAGCAGCGTAAAGAATCGAGGTGAGAGGTACAAAATGACAAGCTCGCGCGTCTGCCCTTCTCGATGCGCCAATTCCTCTTTTAGAACATACTCCCCCAGCCCGGGGAACATAAACACCAGCCTGTCCCCCACTTCGTCCCACCCGTCACCGCATGTGTTACCCTGGCCCATTTCAGGCCACTCACTCTTGCCACCATCGTATTGGCACAGTACTCTCAAATAAAACCTACATTCTTACTTGCCTGATCCGAGTCATAATCTTGTGCACAATTTTTGAGCCAGGGCACAGATTTCAAAGTTCCATCAATAACTACATTGCCAATCCCCCATCCAATGGGGCCAGTCCAGACAGGGAGATTCTACAGGTACATCGACCACTCTACAAGAACGTGGATATGCAATAATATCCTCGAGCCGGGTCTCTAAATATTTTAGAAGATTACAGTATATGGGTTACGAGAGAATCGAACATACTGGGAAAACAAAACAAAAATATGGGTCCTAGACTTGGGTGTTATACTGATCGCACTTCAATTATATCTGTAGCGTGCTTTGATGGGAGGGCGGACCGGAGTGACCACTTATGATCATCCGGAAGGTCCTCCACGGCCCAGTCCTTGTCGATTTCCGTGTGTAGTTTTAATTGTTTCATGCCTATGTTGCAAAGCATCCCCACAATCGAGATTCCAAGCACTACCTGCCAGACGACTTTCAGCGCAATACCAAAGGTGTTCCGCACTTCGTCCTTCAACGGCTGGTTCAGCGACGGAATAGCTGGGATCGTCGCGAATGCTATCTGGACGCCCTGTGGGAACAGCGTAAGGAAAGAGGCAGGCAACTTGTTTTTTAGCTCATTCTGAATGATGGCACCACCGATAGTGACACCCCAGATCTGTTGCGGGCAGGTCATTGGTCATGCTTAGTGAAAGAGAGGGAAATCGTCGGAGGGGACTCACGGATCCAAAGTTGCGTGAGAACGTGTAAAGGGCCATGGCAGGAGCAGTCTGGGTGATTGGGATGGATGCCAGGATCGGGAAGATGTTGGCAACGTAGACCATCCCGATCCCACTACCGATGACCACCTCAAAACCGACAGCCTTGGCAATACTACTGTTCGCATCCAGTGTCGTCAGAAGTCCAGCGCCAATGGCGATGAGAATCCAGCCGACGCATATCGGTATCAAATATCGGCCTGTCTTCTTGACCGCAATGCCCGCCACGACCGCCATCAGGCTGATGCTGTACGACAACCCAAAACAATCGACACCTGCCCTCGTGGGAGATTTTTCCTTGCATGCTTCGAAGAAGACCGCGTACCAATCTGAGAGCGGGTCATCTGGCGATCAGCCTACGGATATCCTCAAATCGTAAGCTCTTGCGTACAACTCAGGGTTGACAGCATCACGGCCATCAAAAAATTCTGGATGTAACCGCTAGCGCCCGTCCAGTTCACGCGTAGCACAATGGGGTCCTTGAATGGTAAGTTGAATATAGTTGAGAACGCTTATCTCGTACCCACGCAAGGACTCACGACTGGCGGCTTGGAAAAGTAGATCTCATAGATGATAAACACGCCGAGCCCTACGAGGCCTAGAACCAAGGGCGACAGGACGCGTGGTGATGACCATGGATACTGCACACCTCCCCATGTAAGTCCAATCACAACAGATGCGGTAGATCCTATGACGAGAATGTTCCCTCTATAAGAGAAGTGAGACCTTTTAAGCACACACGATTCCACGAGCACTAACATGATATCCATTTTGCTGAGCTTTTCTCGTGGAGTTGTAGGTGGCCTCTTAACACGCAAGAAGAGTAGCACCAACATTGCATTGAAGGCACATATTGGGAGGTTGAGATCTGTATCATTTGTTCACGATAATGATCACATTACTAATCAGGTTACACCTACAAAACAACCATCTCCTGTGGAGGAAACGCACTGAGAACGATCGAAAATTGAATCACCAACGAAGCACATACCAATTCTCACTCTGAGCCAATAAACCTCCTAGGGCAGGGCCGATACCTCCGCCGACTGCCCAAGAGCTAAAGACATCAGCAGGCTTCCGGAAACAAAGGTAGAGAAGAGAGACGGACAGTGCCATCAGACCGCTGAACGTGCCACGCTCGCGAAGCGTGACCAAATCTGACAACAAAATTTGCACAGACGAACTAATCGCCCCGGCTCCCAAACCCTGTATAGCTATTCAACCGCAAATTTAAGCAGGCACCTCACAGCCAGGGAAGCACAAGACGAACCTCTTCCAGCAATAAGCATGTTCATATTTAACGCAGCACCACAAACAGTGCTTCCTAGAGCGAAGAGAAAAATCGCTGATAACAAAATGGGCCGCCGACCAATGATCTAGGAAAGAAGGTAGCACGATAGGTTGAGCCTTCGATTTTGCAAAAGAGAAAAAAAGTACCTGTGATAGCCCTCCACAAAGTGGTACAAGGGCACTCGAGCCTAATGCATAGGCAGAACCAACCCATACGAACTGCCCGCCCTTCAAACTATGGGTGATCGTCGGCAGCGCCGCGCCGATGGAAGTCTACAAATCGGTGAATTAAAATGTCTTGCAGGCGCTTTGCCAGGAGGAGACGTGGCAGCGAAGAAGGGACGGCTTACAAATTCTATGGCGGTCAGAAGGATGGATAGTGCGAGGGAGAAAATGATGCTCCAGAACTTCCAATCCTTTGGTACACCATGAGAGGGATCATCAGGACATTTGGCCGGCGACGGCGACGGGGACGAAGGCTCCATGACCGAGCTGGCCATACTAGTTCGTTGGTAGAAGAGATCCCGCACAGAAAAGCAGGATGAAGCGGGGCAAGAGAATTCCAAAGGAAGATGGTTGAAATAGTAGGCTATAACCAGCCAGTTATCGGAATTCATGCATACTCATGCGGTATGGCTATTCATCGGAATTGATACGGCATGGCCATTCATCGGATCAATGAGGTATGGACATTCGTTCGATGCCAGTTGCGCGATATAATGCTATACCCGTGACAAGCCCGAGGCCCAGGCGTACCAGCGCACACCTTCGCCGCAACGCGGAGGTCTTCTTTGATCGAAACTGCGGGACTACATGACAGTAATTCCCCTTCGTCTTGGAGGAGGACATTCAAACTTTGAGATATATTGAAGGCGCGAGTGCCCCGGATCCTTAATCGTTGAACTGAGAAATATCATATGTCAGAAAGTTTATGACTCGGGAAGAGGCAGAAACGTACCCGCCAGAGTCAACTGTCCTGGCGATTATGGTGCATGACTGACGGACACGCAACACCAACAATGGCACACGTGGTGATAGTCACGCCGGCAAAATAATCTCACCATATCCTTGTGAAAGAATTTCTCCCTTTCCAAACGCTCGCACTCGCCGGGGGAGAATGCGTAGATGTCGATCCCTCCGATATGCTATCGTGCGAACGCAACGACCAGCCGACACCGAAAAATAGTGCAAAGACAGCGACGCGCCCGATGCCGACGAAAAGTTGCCACACGAACTACAGTAAGCACTGGCGAGGTGAGGCGGCGAGTCAGACCTAACGATTTTGTGCGAGGCGTAAATCCGATGTCGAACAGTTCGGGGTCGGCATCCAGTCCTCCCATGGGTTCTGCGGAGATGCCGGCACGTCCAATAACCCTGGAGGGTGCGAAGATGCTGGCTCATACGATGACGGTGCATGGTGAGGAGATGCTGACCCGTGCGACGGGGCTGAAAAGTGCGGTCGATCGGCGTGAAATTCGTGAAGACGGGAGGCCTGTCGAACAAGCACGAACAGCCCGAAATGGACATATCCGAGGGGAAGGATAAGCTGCCCGAACATGTCGACCCGTAAGGTGATGACGAATGCTACGAAGGTCCCAACCGCGGAGACGTCAACCTACCCGATCCTGCCTCGACAACTTGCGCCACTTCTTCGGCATACTGCCACGTCCTCCGCTACGACCATCACAGTGACATCACATCGCCACGTGCCTGGTATATCTCCCTCACTAGTACAGGGGCCAGTGAGGAAGAGGTTAAAAATGAGAGGGATTTGAGCAACTATCTTATACTGATGGATTTGTGGGATGTGTGACGTCGATTTATCTTGGGTGGTCAAAATACTGGTATAGTGTGCAATCATCAAAACAGCGAGAGACGGAAAGCATAGAAGAAAAGAAAGGAACTACGATTTGGGTTGTGGATTAACCTCAGGCTGGTACAGTACAAGATTCGGAAAGGGCACACGCACATCCGGTACCTGGTAACTTCACAGTGAGTGAAACAGCTAGTATATAAAACAAGGGAGATGAAAAGGTTTATATCTGCACCAATGCAGTGGAGGTAGGCGGCAGTTAAATAGGAATGCGACTCAGGATCAACTGAAGTAATGTGCGCCGTGCGGTCAGGTATAGGTTACGCGGGAATTCAATTGTTGCAGGGTGTACAGTCAGGTAGTCACGGTGTCACGGTATCGGCATCACTTTACACACCAAACAGGTTTTGTCTCACTGCAGCTTCAGCTTTAAACTTGAGAAATTTTAAGGATCTATGATGTAAATAGACTATCTTTTTGTACTCTAAACATTTTTTAAAGATGACGTTGTGATCTGCTATACAGTAGTGAATGCAAGCACGACCATCAATTTCCGGTCTAAAACGGTCAGTTTTCACACCCGTGAGAAACATTGTACTCATTGACTGATGTTGACAAGTCTAAGCATTCCTCATCGTCTTCATTCCCCTCCGGTAACTCCTCGAGCGCTGGCTTGGGTTTTTGAGGTCTCTTGCAACTAAATTGGCTGTCACGGGATACTGAGTACTATTGACAATTTTGCAATCTTTTCCTGAATGGCTGAATCTTCATTTCGGATGCAATTTTCGGGGCGCATATAAAGGCATGAAAAATATGGATCAAAGCCCATACAAGATACACCGACCCGATCGATTGCGAAGCCCAACTTGCCCATACCACACCCTCCACCTCCGCGTGGTAAGGGGACACCAGTCTCATCAAAATAAGGAAGCAAGTAGATTTGCACGTAGAAAAACTCGGACGTGGAAGACTCGGGGACGGAACACCATCCGGGACGCACGACATTGTGACTAGCACAGGTTCACGCACGCTTGGCGAGACTGAGTGTGACTCCCTCTAGCGCCAGGCACAACACGACAGCCACGGTTGCTAATGTTCATCAAGGGGTACAAGGTAGTGATATGATGGATGCACTGTGTATTGATATATGGCACGATTGACCATGTTGGATGATGACCCAAGGCGCACTGGCACGTAAAGGAACTCGAAAAAGAAGACAGTATCGAGTGCTCCGGATATCCAGCCAGGGGGCAGCCTCTAGCGGTGAAGAGGGTTCGAACAGCATTGCTCATGCCATAGTTGCAATGATAACTAGTAAGCATCACCCGAAGTCATCACATCCGCTGAGGTACGCAACGCCATAGCAGTGGTGCTCTGTGTGTTGGTAAGCGACGTGAGCTGTTGTTCGTCCATAGCCAGCTAAGACGCCCTCATTACTTGTGTAGATAAAAAGAATAGTGTATAACAGACCTTGATCTCTACTTTGATTTCCACGACTCGTGACGAGAGCCTGAGTGTGTACAGCTTCCACGTTTGACCGTACTGAGCAGAAAGCCGTAATTGCCGTAATATTCCAGGAGCACGATGGTTTTCCATCCGAATCCGCAGGAATTGATTCGAATAACTGTGACAATCAGTGAGGTGACCGTCGATTAGCAGAGGCATGACGGCTTTGTACAATGTAAGGGCTGAACGATATTCATTCGGCCGTGGAATGACACCGGTCGATTCGGCGCGGTCAAGTAAATGTCCCGCCTCAGTCAATACTGGTGATACATAGGGGAGAACATTGCGGGGTATGAGAAAGCGAAGGTAATAGACGAGGCAATAGAGGCCAAGGATGGGAAAACAGAAACTGAGGATATTGGTGAATTGCATGACGGATTGAAGGAGGGATGGGGGCTCACGTTAATGGCAGCTAGGCTTTCATGAGTATGCCTACGTGTTGTAGCAATCTAGTATTGTGAGCTAAAGTGGACGCGCGTGAATGTCCTAGATAGGGACAATCTCAGTGTTCGCGCGTTCGGCACGAGAACTGTGTGTATTACCTAGATAGGGACAATCTATCTAGTGTGTAAGTAACTGTGATATAACGAACGTGTGAGATAGACTGCTCACCTCAGTGTTCGCGCGTTCGGCACGAGAACTGAGGGAGCCAGTCTCTATTCTACTCTGTATATATGTACGGTAAGGGCCTTACTGCCCGAAACTACGGTAGAGACTAACTAAACGGATAGGCTAACGAATGTATATGGCGCACGCATCAGGAAAAGATCCATCTGCTTGAAAATGGCTTAAAAGTCCTTAAAATGGCTTTTTAGCATTCCAAGAGCTCTCAAGCTAAATAAGCCCATATTTTTTTGTTTTTTGTTTTAAGCATAACTCAGTCAATTCTTGTCCAATTTGTATGCTTAAGGGCTCATTTGAATCGCATTAAAAAGGGCTACGTCATGAATACATAGAATTTGCAATATTCCCACATTTCACCATTTCAAGCTAAATTAAGAGG
>WTXE01000562.1:0-14367 GCA_022496225.1 Russula aff. rugulosa BPL654 | reverse complement strand
GACAAGATTGACTGAGTTATGCTTAAAACAAAAAACAAAAAAATATAGGCTTATTTAGCTTGAGAGCTCTTGGAACGCTAAAAAGCCATTTTAAGGACTTTTAAGCCATTTTCAAGCAGATGGATCTTTTCCTGATGCACCCTGAATCTACGAGATCCAGTCCCTGAGATCAACGCGAGATGTGGGAGATTTATGGACTGATCTAATTTATGTAGCGCACCGCAGTTGTGACGAGCCCAGGCGCTCAGGGGAGTGACTACCCCCGCCTTGTTATAGACCCAAAAACTGTGCTCCGCAGGGGAGTCAGCAGCCAACCGTTCAGCGGCATATAGTCCCCAGGGCCTCCCACCTGGTTTCCTGTTCATGGCTGTAAGGCCGCATCTGGCTCGTCTGCGCGTGCTTGACCAGCGATCGCACATCCGTTTCCCCAGGTTAAGTAATCTTATCATAAGATGTCGTACATTATAGTAATCGCACGTGTGTGATCTCAAGGGAAAAACTTGCTAGTGCTTCAGTGTCGCAACGCTCCCTCGCACAGCTCGTGGGAAAAACCCGGGATGAGCGGGTCCAGTCAACGCCAATCAACCGCTCCAAGGACCGGGAGAAGTGGGGGTGCACCAATAGATAACAGAGGCTCGCCTTGTGGGAGATAACAGCGTGTGTGCTGATCGATGATCCTAGATAAGGGAGCTTGTGTGGGATCTTCTGCTTTGGAGTTTACAGGGGCGCAGGGCCCATAACCTGTTGAAAGATAAGATGGGAACCGCTAGATAGATAGCGCTAGATAGATAGCGTTCAGTCGTGTGTAAACAGACTTTATTAGATAGCACTGTACCTAGATAGATAGCGCTATAGTAATAACATGATAAGATAAGTATCGTAAGGAGCGTGATAAGATAAGAGAGGACTCACTTCAGTCATGTGTAAACACATCAGCAAAGATCCATTTGCTTTTTCCTCTTAATTTAGCTTGAAATGGTGAAATGTGGGAATGTTGCAAATTCTATGTATTCATAACGTAGCCCTTTTTAATGCGATTCAAATGAGCCCTTAAGCATGCAAATTGGACAAGAATTGACTGAGTTATGCTTAAAACAAAAAACAAAAAATATGGGCTTATTTAGCTTGAGAGCTCTTGGAACACTAAAAAGCCATTTTAAGGACTTTTAAGCCATTTTCAAGCAGATGGATCTTTTCCTAATGCAGACTGAAGAGATCGCTCTGTAAGTACACTAGTTATATACTGTAACGACCGTGTACATCTGCTGGCCATCATCTAATATATGACTGGCCATCATACTCATATCAGTAAGAAATATATTGTAGATTGTCTCTGATCATACATGAAACGCGTACATATACTGTATCTACGTATGTGATCCTCGGATCACCGGACATCCGAGACGCGGATCACTGATCCGGTCCGCGGGACCTGTTGGCCTGGCTCACGCGTTTCTCAACAGCGTTTCCATTTTCGACTTACTCAACTTAGATTAGATTAGATAACATGTTTGTAGAATAAATGACTTAGAATTTTTTTGATGTGCGTGCGCGTGACTCGGCCTAGATTAGATTAGATAACATGTTTGTAGAATAAATGACTTGGAATTTTTTCGACTTGATGTGTGTGCGCGTGACTCGGCCAGATTCCGGGAGTTCGGATTTCGGCTGTATCCGAGGCGCGTTGCTGCGAAATTAGGCCAAACTCATGTCGACCAAGGCGACCACGATATATTGTCCCGAATGAGATCCGCTCGTACGTCGAGTAGGTTCATTGACAGCTCCGTTGTTTTCGACGCAATGCTGTCGACCGGCGGTAAACTGTACATAAACGAAAAAAAGAGACAGCAAAAGCATAAGAAAAGAAAATCAACACGAAAAGGGTTGTGGGGCAAACCGGGTGGAGAGAGAATCCGGCGTTCACCTGAGGACGGAGACGACGAGCTCATCCTCTTCGATGGAAAACGCCTGTGATTGCTATTGAATCTTTCGGATAGTCGATCTTTTCCAATTGTGTTGGCCTGTACGAAGCGCCTCGGCAGATCGACGTATAAGAGTGCAGGGCTGGCGCAGACCCGTCGGATGGCCCTGCCAGTCGATCGCGAACAAATAATCATCGCGGAGAAAGAAAGGGCCGAATAAGTCCCTCTCTGCGGGTATGACGAGCCGGGGAGGGGCAGCAGCAGATAAATATCTTCCCAGATCTCTCCACGACGCTTCCCAACGCCTGAGCGACTCCATACGGTCGACGATGGAGCATCGTGAGAGATCGTGTAGCGGATCGCATACGCCTACTAGCTCGGTGCGACATGCGTACTGGACGACTACGATGTTGTGGAATCGCCTGCAGGAGAGTATCAGAGATGAAATGTCGCGCGCGCGGAGGTATAGGGCTATCTCTTCGATGAGCTCGGGTGAGAGAGAGTAAAGAGGACATGTGTTTCAAATCATGTGCTGGCACCCGTGACATCCGCTGCAGCCACGATGCCGCCACGACTCGGACTAGCACGCTACTGTACAGTACTGGTAGTGCATTAAAATACAATAGAGCGCTTGTGTTACATAGTATAGCGTAAACTCACTTAGCAACGTGCTCTGACAGTAATTTGATAATCTCCTCCGTTGTTCACCCCTCGCAACGTCCAATGGAGTCGCCCAGTCATTCTTCGCCTCTACATTTGCTCCATGCTCGATTAGTAAGCGTACTATCTCGATCCTCCCGCATCGATGCAGATGCAATGGCGTAAAGCCTCCCGTCCCGTGAATTTGGATCTGCGCCGTGCGCGATCAACAATCGAGCGACTCTAGCGTCATTGCGATGACCATCTGGAAGCATAGTTAATGGGGTGTGATACTATTCTGGGCATTGACGTCCACCCCGAACTCGAGTAATACCTGAACCATTTCGAGATCCCCGTAATAGGCTGCAGAATGCAGCGGAGTGTTCTCGAAATGCCCTTCGGTTCCGGATGATTTATTGCGATGAAGTACCTGGGCCACTTCGAAGTGTCTCCCTGCTAATGCCGCCACTGCTGGTGTCCTATAGCCGCCAATAGCATTCACATGCTGCGGATGCTTGGCTATCAACTGTTCAACGAGATTTGCGAATCCACAGAGTGCAGCGTAGTACAGGGGTATGTTTGTACGGCGTCCCCTGTGCGAATAAAAAAGACCGATCCGGGAGGTTGATATCTATGTCGTGCAACTCGCGCCAAGCTGCAAAATATGGCTTGTCCACGTCAAAAAGATCTTCCATCCCTTTGATGCGTGACACGACATCCTCGAACTGGGCATGACGCACCCAGTATTCGGCAGCATATACAGCCAGAGGGGCCTTCTTCTCGACGTCGTCCCGTTCATCGTGATCGTCCAACTGTAGCAAAACGCTCACGCAAGCCTGCGCAAGGATCGTATGCGCAGTCTCAAAAGTAATATGATATCGTGAGACATCTTGACTTGAAGTAGCGAGCCGTTCCGACGTCAAATATTCTTTGACCGAAAAATGTGAGAATTGCACCACTCGGGAACGACCTGTGTCGACAATGGCGATTAAACTTGAGCACGACGTCAAAAGCGCCCGTTCTTGATCCTCCCATCGCCAACTTGCGTTCAACTTTGGGATGCCCTCCGCATCATTGAAGTCGATCGCGAGGACTTCTGCAAGCTCCTCGACGCGGAGTGGGCGGATCGCCACAACAAGGCATTGCAATAGATGTAGAGCGTGATCTCGATTCGGCTTCTTGATCTCCCTCAGCACACGCTCGTACGTCTCATCCAGTGATTCTGGTAATTCCTCCAGAAAACGCCGGACGCTCGATGGAAGACAATCCCTTAGGACTACCAACTGACAGAATGTCCAACGGAACCTATTAAACAATTTCAATAAGTATCATAAATATAAACTGATTCACATACATCCCGTCAGCTCGTTCAGAGAGCGTCTTAACCACAATTTCCTTGTCTTCCTTCTTCCATCTCTTCATGTTTGTATCCGAATCTGAGTAGACTATCGACTTAACGTAGTCTGCAATATCTTCTTTTGTCCAGTTTGATCATGAAGCGACACCCGGAGAGAGTCAGAGGCTCAATGGCATTTCGTATATCGATCTCGGGGCGGCTCGTGACACAAATATGAAGATTTTGAAGGCCAAGGTCGATGAGTTCCTTCCAGAAGGCTGAAGAACCCTCTCGCGAGCTGTGGAATCTCAGATGTACCGGAGACTCATCGAGGGCGTCCATGATGAGGTAGATGGGACTCTGATCAGGGAGTGAGAGCATATCCTTGCAGGCATTTGTTAAAACACTGTCACTGGGCTGATTCTTCCGTTATCGTGAACCGAATAAAGTTTGGATAGAATGTCGCAGCGGGGGCTCGAGCGAGCAGAAAGCTGTGTGAGAAGGGAAGGGAGTAGGTCGCGCAGGCATTGTTTGTTGGCGTTCCGGAAGTCGAAGTAGAAATATGCCATCGATGCTTGACCGGCGTCGCATAGGGCTTTAATGTCTTCGATGACAGTGGAACTGATGCGACATCAGTAATCGATGATGGATCGAGCTAAAAATCGACGAACCAAAGAATGCTCTTGCCCGAGCCGGCTACAGTATCAAGACGTCATCGGGAGTATCGGATAGAAAAGTGGGACAGGGCGCACGCTTTCCGTGAATCCACAAGAGGGAACCTTTTGATTTCCATTCCTTGTAAATGTTCCTTCGAAGAACCACGTTGCGTTTTCTTGTGATGAGTACCACACGCGATGTTATGGTTAGTTGACGGATCCGGTGGGGGAGCCATTTGTGGATGCTTATCCCGCAATTGGTTTTCTGAAATGATGGATAAGGCCATAGCCAATCGATGAGGTTAGGAGATGACGAACGTTCGACATTTGTTTCATCGTCTGAGCAGTTCAGGGTTAAACACATGTCGGGATCGTCTGAAGATAATTTACACACCACAAATGACCTCGGCGACCTTGTCGTTGACGTTGCCCACTCTATCACACGTCCATCTCCACAGCATGCGTCGCCCTCAGATTTCGCAATGGTCATCCAGCTTCCTCTTGTGTCAGCCTGTCTAATTCTTCAGCGCATCTTCCATATCATCTTGCCGATCAGCCTCTTCCCATACTTTTCTGAACATCTTCAGTCACTGGAGACAACTCATACTAAATTAGCTCACTGATTCGGCCTTGCTTCATTCCTTGGTTGCATCCCAAGAATCGTCAGAACTTCGACCATTATCTGAATGATCGTATCTAACATTTCCGGTGTTGACGGCACTTGCGTGTAGATCGACAGGCGTCGGAAAAAACTTTCGATGCGCCCAAATATCTCAATAAGTGTTTTGTGGCTTTTCGAGTATCCTTTGCTGCCTGAGGGATGCACAATTAGTGTTAGATGACCCTCGCATGTCATCAAGAAGGATCCGTACTAAAAGGAGAACCCAACTCCCGCAAATATCACCTTTCCGGGTGAGAATACCTGTCGAGTAAACGTGAGACTGCAGATCTCAGATGAGTTCGTTTTGAGGCTTACCAGGCTGATACCCTCTCCAAGGGTCTTAGATAACATATAGAGACGTTCACAGTGGGATCGAGCCACTTTGTCCATCGATCATCGCTACTCATCGACTGATCAAGTCCCTGTACCTGCTGTGAAGGACAGCGAGAATTTCGCTGGGAGAGTTGCAGTTTTGGAGCTCGGCGGCGAGGGGATGGGCAAGTAGATCCTTCTTCGTACGCTTTTCGTAGGCTTTCAAGGCATTGTTGAAGATGAGCTGGAAATTGGATGACGAGGAGGCGGTGGTAATGGGGTAAGAGCTAGACATAAGGGCGGCAGAATGAGGAGGTTTGTTCGTGCTCAGGCTGAGAGGATGATGGAGGTTCGTTGAGAACACGAGGACTGCCTCGTGTACAAGGGTCCTGGGCCCTGGGAAACTGTCCGGCCAAAAGCGACAGATAAGCGCGCAGAATTGGCAATAACGAAGTATTAAATTTGAAGTCATTACGAGGCCCAGCGGTAAGATAGGGATGGCACTCACTGGCAACATCTGCCAGTACCCAAGCCTCAATCAAGTCTGAGCAGGTTGCGGCAATCGGCCCGCAGATGCTAAAATTGGCTTCGATTGCCAAGTAGGCAGAGCCTTTACGTGACAACCACGTGGTAACTTCCTGTGATAACTTGAACAGATCGATGGCACAAAAATGACAAGAAAACTTGGGCTTGAACTGGTAGTACGGTATTGAAGGACATCCGATGCAGGTGGGGTCGGAGAATACCTGAAGACGTCAACACTCAGATTTGTAGACATGTTAGTGTACGGTGGGCAGTCCGGCTGCGCTCGCGGAAGCTGCTTTCCGATTCATTTCTTGATCCGCTCGTCCCTTCACTTCGATACAGCCCTCTTTCTTCTGTCATTTATCGCAGCACACTTCGACTTCGATGGCTACTTAGGATATCATATATCCATTTCGAGTTTCACGTGACTCGTAGCTAGGTGGCCACTCTCGTTCTCTTGCCTGTCCTCTCTTCACATTGCTGATAGTCACAGCCAGCTGTCATGTATTTAAGCCAGGGTCCGAGCCCGTAGCAGTGATTCAATTCGAGTCCAGTGAAGCCGCGTTTTCCTCTGTTTTGTGTGCGCCAGCTGTCCCAGGACGCTTTTCTCTCATTCTCCCTTCACGTCACACCAGTCCGACTGAGAAGTCACGCCCTTGCGAGCTACCGTGCCGCGGTGTGTATCTTCTCAGACGTTCTCCTGCTGACTGTCCTATTTTCACCCGTTCCTCTTATCTCTGTCCTCCCGAACTCACCAGCGCGCCACTTTAGTCGCACCACATTAGCCTGAGGCTAGCCTCACACCAAGACTTTCGGCCGTTCATTCTCGCACCCAATGGTCTTTATCGTCGCAAACGCAGTTATGAACACGCTTCACGAGAAGGATTCTGGGAACATCTAATCAACGCGCATAGGCGTATATGAGGATGGAGGCCAGGAAGCACAGGTCTGCATTTATGTCACTGTCATAAAGATACGGCCGTATGTTGAAATTTTATGCAATGAACTTGACTGGGTTGACTTCATGGTCCCATTACTTTGCAGCCCTTCCGACCAATGCAGTTTCAAACGGTTTGAACAATTCCACTAGTACTGTAGCACGGCAGTGTTGCGCGAGTGAGCCCGAGAAGAATAGAGATTATAAGAGCTAGATTGTGTAAAAGGAGGTCAGAGATTAACCAGATAATGATGCGCATGGCAGCTCGGCGGCTCGGGTTGGCGCAGCGTTGTTCGTGTCGTATGGCAGGAGGCAGAGGAGAAACAAAAGGTCGCGCGGGCAAGGCAAACGAAAGTAGAAGCGAGGGAATTGATTGTAAAAACTGGTCGTCCGATGCGATCCCCTCCTCAACGAACAGGAGGGCTGTCTTAAATACATGCGCGCTACTTTGTCGGCTAGCTATATTGTGTATAGTAGGGTGACCTCGGGGATGCCGGTGATGGGGATTGAATAGAGAGGGTGTAAGTGACGAAGGAAAAACTGAAACGACGTAGAAAGGGAGGGGTAGGCTGCACGTGGGCTTGTGTCAGTTGGGTGTTGTTGTCCGAGTGCACGAGCCGAGTGGTGTAAGAGAAAGGAAAGTTGAAGGGGACCGGCGAGAGAGTGGAAGGAAATGTATTGGAACGCGTATCTCGTCTTGTGTCGCAGCTTGAAGGATATCTTGTTGTCGAGCGCAAGGCGGTGAGGAGGAAACGAGATAAGAAAGAAAAGAAGTGAAAGGAAATCAACACGAGCACGTGAGGACGGGCGTCCCGGCGTCCGACGCAGAAGTTCGTTCTTTTCCGAGCCGCGTGCCATTACTCTTCGTCAACCGTCTTTCCTCCTCTTCGTCTCTCCCTCCTACCTTTTCATATTTCCCTGAAGGCCAACCATTCAAGACTCGTTTCGGCTGCAGAGTCGATCGGTGGGACGCTGGAGAGCCGAAACAAGGACGACCAACAAGTGCAATCCGACCGCGAACGAGGATTCGTCGAGAATGCAGGTGTAGACTTATACAGCACAAGGGTCTGCCGCGGTGCTGCGAGTAAAAGCGGGATCAGATGGGGTCAGAGTAGAAAGGAAGCAGCACAAGCACGTCGCTCATATGGTTTTTTATTTCCATTTTTATTTCGTTGACCACTATATAAAAGGGCCCGCGAGGCGTTGCACAACTCCTTATATGACTACTCCAACGACTTCTGGGAGAGCGCACGAAAGCCAGATGACAATAGGGACCACATGGTGGAGTCCTCATTGACGAACCGGTACGACGATGGGTGCCAGAGGACGACGTGGGCGACGCACACGGAGGGATGGCACGTTGGGACCAGAGACCAGAGGCAGGCCCTCTGGCTGAATGGCGACGCACGCCGGGGCCGGACGATGAAGGGGCGATGCCAGACAAATTATCCCACTGAAATGAGGACGGGCCATAACTGACGAATATTTCTAACAGTGTTAGGATTGTGCCCGCGTTTAACTCGCTCTGGTTCGAAAGAACATGTACATATACAAAAACACGGTACATGTATGTGTCAAAAGTGTACAGTGCCGATGGTCGCACTCGACGTTATTTAACCGGGTCGGGATTGATGGGACTCAGGCTTCGACAGTGACCCACCTATCATTCATGTTGTTCAGTTGGTACCCCAGTGCGATCCTTCTAAGCCGCGAATACCTCAACGTGGACCGGAAGGATGGCTGGCCATCGCTCGATCGTGTTATACTTTATGGGGCCTTTGGAAATTACCCGGTTACCGAGTTAACGCGTCAGTCGGCGGCTGCGGATTGACCCGAGTGGCGTCCTCGCTGTGCATGAGACGAAATTGCTCGACGATGACGCGAAGGTGGAGTCGCTCGCAATTGGAGCAGATGACCTGGGAGTAAAGAGGACATGACAACAGTCTGAGGGAGACAGTGTGTCGACCCGGATTGTGTTTCCGGATTTGAAGTCAAGACGATTCAACTTGTGCGGCCCCGCGGCGGCTGTTGGCGACTTCGCGTGCAGTGTGCTGCAAGGTGACTGTATATGTTTTCGTGACCTCGTGAGCTTCTCCTTGCCTAAAGTTTTCATAACGATACCCTGGCGCACGGAAAGGACTTGAAGAACGTTTAGGTTGTTTTCCCCACGTATTTAGGTGAGGGATTGTGTGATATATGGGACGCTTTCAATACGATACGCATAAGTTGGTGAGTTAGCGCCGTGACACAGGCTCATCCCTACTGCTGTTGGTGGTTGCATCGTAAGTTACGCGTGTTTGTATCACAACAAGCAAGCCAAGCAGAGGTCGAGGTAACGTAAGTTAACCAAGTTTGAGCGTGGATCGGCGCTGTTGAGGATACCCCAGGTCAATCACCACTCTGGAATCGAAACTGTTGTCCGTCCTATATGCGCCGCCGTACATATATTGTAGCATGTGGTGTCGCAGCTATGACAATACGAAATAGTAGATTCTATCGAACCGTAGTGCATTAAAATAGAGCGCTACTTGTCCTACATGTACACTGCCCCTCGCTTAGCAAGGTGCTCTGACAGTAATTTGATAATCTCCTCCCGTTGTTCACCTGACGCAACGTCCAATGGAGTCTGCCCCAGTCATCTTCACCTCTACATTTGCTCCATGCTCGATTAGTAAGCGTACTATCTCGATCCTCCCGAATCCGATGCTCGATGCAATGCGTAAGCCTCCAGTCCGTGAATTTGGATCTGCGCCGTGCGCGATCAACAATCGAGCGACTCTAGCGTCATTGCGATGACCATCTGCGGAAGCATAGTCTAATGGGGTGTGCCATGCCTATTCTGGGCATTGACGTCCACCCCGACTCGAGTAATACCTGAACCATTTCGAGATCCCCGTAATAGGCTGCAGAATGCAGCGGAGTGTTCTCCAAATAGCCCTTCGGTTCCACGGATGATTTATTGCGATGAAGTACCTGGGCCACTTCGAAGTGTCTCCCTGCTAATGCCGCCACTGCTGGTGTCCTATAGCAACCGCCAATGGTATTCACATGCTGCGGATGCTTGGCTATCAACTGTTCAACGAGATTTGCGAATCCACAGAGTGCAGCGTAGTACAGGGGTATGTTTGTACGGCGTCCCCATGTCCGAAGAAAAAAACCGATCCGGGGAGGTTGATATCTATGTCGTACAACTCGCGCCAAGCTACAAAATATGGCTTGTCCACGTCAAAAAGATCTTCCATCCCTTTGATGCGTGACACGACATCCTCGAACTGGGCATGACGCACCCAGTATTCGGCAGCATATACAGCCAGAGGGGCCTTCTTCTCGACGTCGTCCCGTTCATCGTGATCGTCCAACTGTAGCAAAACGCTCACGCAAGCCTGCGCAAGGATCGTATGCGCAGTCTCAAAAGTAATATGATATCGTGAGACATCTTGACTTGAAGTAGCGAGCCGTTCCGAGGTCAAATATTCTTTGACCGAAAAATGTGAGAACTGCACCACTCGGGAACACCGTGTCGACAATGGCGATTAAACTCGAGCACGACGTCAAAAGCGCTCGTTCTTGATCCTCCCACCGCCAACTTGGATTCAGCTTTGGGACGCCCTCCGCATCATTGAAGTCGATGGCGAGGACTTCTGCAAGCTCCTCGACGCGGAGTGGCGGATCGCCACAACAAGGCATTGCAATAGACGTCGGGCGTGATCTCGATTCGGCTTCTTGATCTCCCTCAGCACACGCTCGTACGTCTCGTCCAGTGATTCTGGTAATTCTCGAGAAAATGCCGGACGCTCGATGGAAGACAGTCCCTTAGGACTACCAACTGACAGAATGTCCACGGAACCTATTAACAATTTCAATAAGTATCATAAACATAAACTGATTCACATACATCCGTCAGCTCGTTCAGAAGCGTCTTAACAACAATTTCCTTGTCATCCTTCTTCCATCTCCTCATGTTTGTATCCGAATTCGAGTAAACGATCGACCTAACATAGTCTGCAATATCTTCCTTTTGTCCAGTTTCATCGTGAAGCGACACCCGGAGAGACGTCAGGGGCTCAATGGCATTTCGTATATCGATCTCGGGGCGGCTCGTGATACAAATATGAAGATTTGGAAGGCCAAGGTCGACGAGTTCCTTCAGAAGCTGAAGAACCCTCTCGCGAGCTGGTGGAATCTCAGATGTAACCGGAGACTCATCGAGGGCGTCCATGATGAGGTAGATGGGACTCTGATCAGGGAGTGAGAGCATATCTTGCAGGCATTTTGTTAAAACAATGTCGCTGGGCTGATTCTTTCCATTATCGTGAACAGAATAAAGTTCCGATAGAATGTCGCAGCGGGGACTCGAGCGAGCGGAAAGCTGTGTGAGAAGGGAAGGAAGTAGGTCACGCAAGGATTGTTTGTTGGCGTTCCGGAAGTCGAAGTAGAAATACCCATCGATGCTTGACCGGCGTCGCATAGGGCTTTAATATCTTCGATGACAGTGGAACTGATAGCAACATCAGTAATCGATGATGGATGGAGCTAAAGATCGACGAACCAAAGAATACTCTTGCCCGAGCCGGCTACAGTATCAAGACGTCATCGGGGATATCGGATAGAAAATGGGACAGGACGCACGCTTTCCGTGAATCCACAAGAGGGAACCTTTTGATTTCCATTCCTTGTAAATGTTTCCTTCGAAGAACCACGTTGCAGTTTTTTGTGATGAGTAGCACACGCGATGTTATGGTTATTGACGGATCCGGCGGGGCGAGCCATTTGTGGATCTTATCCCGCAGTTGGTTTTCTGAAAGATGGATAAGGCCGATAGTCAATATGATGAGGTTAGGAGATGACGAACGCTCGACTTGTTTCATGAGCAGTTCAGGGTTAAACACATGTCGGGATCGTCTGAAGTAATTTACACACCACAAATGACCTCGGTGACCTTGTCGTTGACGTTGCCCACTCTATCAAGCACCCGTTCCGTATCTCCCCTCACCCTCTCGTCTACAGCATGCGTCGCCCTTAGATTTTCGGCAATGGTCATCCGAGCTTCCTCTTGTGTCAGCTTGTCTAACTTCTTCAGCGCATCTTCCATAGTATTCTTGCCGATCAGCCTCTTCCCATACTTTTCTGAACATCATTCAGTCACGGGAGACACACTCATACTAAATTACTCACTGATTCGGCCTTGCTTCATCTCCTTGGTTGCAATCCCAAGAATCGTCAGAACTTCGACCATTATCTGAATGATCGTGTCTAACATTTCCGGGGTTGACGGCACTTGCGTGTAGATCGACAGGCGTCGGAAAAACTTTCGATGCGCCCAAAGATCTCAATAAGTGTTTCGTGGCTTTTCCGAGTATTCTTTGCTGCCTGAGGGATGCACAATTAGTGTTAAGATAACCCGTGCATGTCATCAAGAAGGATTCGTACTGAGAGGAGAACCCCAACTGCGGCAAATATCACCTTTCCGGGTGAGAATACCTGTCGAGTAAACGTGAGACTGTCTATTTCACATGAGTTCGTGTTTGAGGCTTACCAGGCTGATACCCTTTCCAAGGGTCTCAGATAACATATAGAGGACGTTCACAGTGGGATCGAGCCATTTGGTCCATCGATCATCGCTACTCATGGACCGATCGAGTCCCTGTACCTGCTGGTGAAGGACATCGAGAATGTTTCTGGGAGAGTTGCAGTTTTGGAGCTCGGCGGCGAGGGGATGGGCAAGGAGATCCTTCTTCGTACGCTTTTCGTAGGCTTTCAAGGCATTGTTGAAGATGAGTTGGAAATTGGACGAGGAGGAAGCTGTGGTGATGGGGTGAGTGTTAGACATAAGTGTGGCAGCCTCGTTCGTGCTCAGGCTGAGAGCATGAGAACACGAGCACGAGCACTGCCTCGTGTACAGGAATCACTGGGCCGCGAACTGTCCGGCCAGACCCGGCAGATAAGCGCCGAAAGTGGCGATAACGAAGTATTGATACTTGAAGTCAAGTTACAAGGTCTGAGACAGGGATGAGTTCACTGGCATTGTCTGCCGGCGTACTACTGTAGTACACAACCTCAGTCGATGGTCTCAGCAGGTTGGAGGCAATCGGCCCGCAGATGCTAAATTGGCGCCGATTGCCGAGTAAGAAGAGCGTCTGTTGATTCCGTAACAACCACGTGGCGACTTCCTGTTAGCCTATGTTTTTTTTTCCGTCCTGAATCCTGATGCCGGCCAGATGTCAACATTCAGATTAATTGTTTGTAGACATACTGTAGCCTCAGGCTAGGTTAACCTCACTTCGGCCGTTTATTCTCCCTCCCAATACAATATGGCCTGCTTTAGGGGCTCCTCTCCACTCTACCAGGTAAATCGACCCACCGAAATGAGATTTTTATTGTCGCAAACACGTTTCGCGAGAAGGGTCCTGGGAGTCTAGTCAAAGCGCAAAAGTGTTTATGAGGACCACAGGTCTTGCATGTCTGTCACTATCATACAGATGCGGCCCGGTATGTTGAATTGATTTTATGCGGATGAACCTGACTGACTGATGAATCGATGAAAGACCGAGGCTCTGTGGCTGTGACCATATTACGCCAAGAAACAAGTGGTGTATTCATGTGTTGACTTGCTGGTCCCAATTCCTAAGAAAATTGCATTGCGAGCACCTCCGCTCAATGATTCAAATGGTTTGAACAACTCCACCGTAACACGGCAGTGTCACGCAAGAGATCTCGGGAAGGATAGAGATTATAAGAGCTAGGGTGTATGCCAGTGAAGAAGGTCAGCAATTGACCAGATAAAGATGCGCATGGCAGCTCGGCGGCTCGGGTTGGCGCAGTGTCGTTCATCTCGTATGGCAGCAGGTAGAAGGGAAACAAAAGGTCGCGCAGGCAAGGCAAACGAAAGTACAGGCGAGGGAATTGATTGTAAAACAGGTTGTCCGATGCGATGCCCTCCTCAATGAGCAGAAGGGCTGTCCTAAATACATGTGCGCTACTTTGTCGACTAGCTATGTTGTGTATAGCAGGGTAACCTCGGGGATGCCGGTGATGGGGATTGAATAGAGAGGGTGTAAGTGACGAAAACTACGTAGAAAGGGAGGGTGTATGGCTGCCGCGTGGAGGCGGCTTGTGTCAGTTGGGTGTTCTTGTCCGAGTACACGAGCTGAGTGGTGTAAGAGAAAGTAAAGTTAAAGGAGAGAGGCGACGAGAGCGTGACTGCGTGACGACTTCGATTAGAACGGGTATTTCGCCTTGTGTTGTAGCTTGAAGGATGTCTTGTTGTCGAGCGCAAGGCGGTGAGGAACTGGTGAGGAGGACACGAGATAAGAAAAGAAAAGAAGTGAAAAGGAGAATCAACAGGAGCACGTGAGGACGGGCGTCCCTTAGTCTTTGAC